>CAHIKZ030000046.1:1872500-2173920 GCA_903632075.3 Acanthosepion pharaonis | reverse complement strand
ATGAGAGAGAAAAGAGAGTACAATACCATGGCTTATGAAAATAATACACTGTCAAAAGATAAAAGAAAATTTTGTAAAGTTATTGAAGAATAGGAGTATAACATTTTAAGTTATGTAAAATATGAACTGAGATCACAAAATAATTGAAAAAGAAATTGAAAATATCAAAGAGACAATCCTAATTTAGCTTATATATATATATATATATATATATATATATAGTCTCTTCATTTATGCATACAAAGACTCACCTATTTACATTACTGCCCTAATCTTTATTCTCATATTCACAACGTTTCGGCTGTTATATGCTCCAGCCTTCTTCAGGTGATTGGAATTTTAAAATAACCTTTATTTTCATCCACAGGGTAGAGTGCCATACCTCTCAGATGTCCTGTGCTATCTCCTTTAAATCAACTCTCCAAGATTTTTGTTCACCACTGCCACAGTCAGGTATTGAACTCACAACTCTTTGACCTAGTGGATAAAAGTGTCAGTTGAATCCAGTGACTTAGCCCAAAGAGTTGTAAGTTCAATACCTGGCTACAGCAGTAGTGAAAAAAAAAAAAAAACTCAAAGAGTTGAGTTAAAGCATGATAACTGACACATCCAGAAGAAGTATGGCACTCTATACTGGTGGACGAAATAATGGGTTCGCTTCAAAATTCCAATCACCTGAAGAAGGTCCGAGACATACAGCAATTGAAAACGTTGTGAACATGACAATAAAAAAAGAGTAAAACCGTCCAAATAATGTATATGCAAATGATTACAATACCTCATCTCAGAAATATCAAAAGATATTGAAAGGCTCACCTGTAGTATGTACTCGCATGGAAGAGGCAGAAATGTCGGTAGTGATACAAAAGTATGGGATCCATAAGTCTTCTATTTGTCGATCTTGAAATAAATTCTCTAAACTTTTGTTGAAGGTACTTCCTGCAAAAGTGATAAATAGTGAGTGACTCATGGGCCTTGTAATGGGTGAACATAAGTATATAAAAAAAAATTCAAATTTTCATGATTATCAAATAGCTTTCTGCATGCATCTATCAAGGAGGCACGGTGGAGTAATGGATAGCAGCTTGGATTGAGGAATCGGAGAGCCGAGTTCGAATTCCAGTCGAATCCATTACATTCACTTATGTGCTAATACCCTTGGGAAAGGTGTGAATCCTCTTCTTCTCCCTCCAGCTATGGGTAAATAGCAGGACAGACTGAGTTCTATAGCCTTGAATGGCAACTGGTCTAGGAGAAGGAAAACTTCAAAAAAAATTCAAAACCTGCGGAAGGTCGTTTGGGGACCTTGTGGCATGTAGTGCACCGGGTCTCTGTAATCGGCCCTTCAAAAAGTGTGGATGGTCCTGCACAAAACCTTCACCACTATAATCAGATCTCATGTGCTATACATGCAGTTGGGTACCGCTTGTGAATTCCAAATTCCCATGAAACTCCAATATTGGAGCCGGCTCAACCCACTTCAGGTGAATGCTGTTACAAGAAGAAGAAGAAGATGCATCTATCAAGTAAATACAAGTATTTTCTGGTTTTAGTCATAATTATAAGAATTACAAATATATGACTAAGATTGTAATAATTGTGGCAGAAACGTCTGCATAGATCACAAGTAAACTTGTTCATGGCTTGAAATGTAAAAATAAAAAAAATTTAACAGTTGAGAAGGCATTTGATTGATCATAATTTTTAACAGATCACACTGAAAATAAAATTAAACCTATTTTTGTAGATTTGAATTTTTTTTAAGCTTACAAATTCATTTTTTTAATGTTAGCCTTTTAATTAGACTGATCAAAATAAAAAAAAATTGTCTTTTCATTTTTATTTATCCTATAAAAACCAGACAGAACACTAAAGACAATATAGAACAAGAAAATAAAAAAACTAAATGATATATTTATATTTTAAATGGTGTTTGAAGACCTCACAGTACTATATATATATATATATATATATATATATATATATATATATATATATATATATGAATAATAAAATTATTGGTAATCCATATGGAATTTCCAAGAGGATATAGACCCATTGTGAGCTCTATGTCAAAGAGAACAATAATTATTATATAATGTAAAACAAACACTTAAAATACCATAGGTGATAATTTATTTCATTGAAGTTGATAAAATACAACTTCAAATATTCATATCTGTAAATGAAATGTTTTGGTTTACAGGTCTGAAGATTTGAAGCCATTTTTTTTTTATCAACGTCAACGAAATAAATATTACCTATGGTATATTAAGTGTTTGTTTTTCATTATATAATTATATATATATATATATATATATATATTAAAAAGGAGATTCTGGAGTTAGTCATTATCTTTTATGAATTACAAGCATATTACTAAAAGAAAAAAAAGACAAGAATAATTGCAGTAAAAACATCTGCAAAGACCACAAGTAACTTTGTTCAGTGGAGAAAATAAACAGTGGAGAATGCGGCAAATTGATCATAAATTGTTTTAAAAGATCATATTGACAATAAACAAACTAATGATGGCTGATTTAAAATTTGCCAGACCATAGAGTGTCACATAAAAAGGTTGGACTGTACAAGGAGTTTCCGGTCTTATTTATATTTGTGTGAATTACAAGTACATGACTGTAAAATAAAGTTTGGTTTATTTGTTTGTTTTACCAGTATATCAACTCTCGTGGGTCATTTAATGCTGTAAATATTTTCTTGTTTATTGCTTGGAATTTAAAAAAAAAAATTAAAAATACTGTTGTAAAGGAATCAAATTGTTTATAAATGGTTTTAAAATTTTTATAGTCCCAATGTCACAATTCAGAATACTTAGTAACTTGTGAAATATCTGGAGTCCATTTAAAAACTATACTCAAGAAAAACAATGCAAAAGAAAAAAACTAAAAATACCAACTGATAACAAGATATTTGTAATCAATCCTGACCTGATGTCTTGACTTCAATCACTTTCTCACCAACTTTATGTGGCTTCCCTCTGTCTTTTCTACAAATATTTTCATGGCAATTATTCTAATGAATTTTTCCCTTAGTGCCTCAACTGTATGAACTTAAGTGTGCTACTAGATTGGCAATTAGGTCTCACAGTTGAACCAGCTAGATCAGTGGTTATCAACCTTTTTTTTTGCCCAATGCACTCTTTTCACCATATCATGAGCTCTTTTCCCTGATGCCTCTATCACATAAATTTATGCTTGCTACTGGATTGGCTATTAGGTCTCACTGTTTTACGGTTGAACTAGCTAAATACAACTGTATGTTCTATTTTAATAGGTTTCTTTTCTTGTAATTCTGACTTGTGGAATTCCCCTCTGATTTGCTTCCTTGCCACCTACAACCTTCAAAAATTTAAATTCAATCCCAATTGCCATTTTCTGTCTTTCTGAATCCTGTTCTTTTATTGTCTTATGAAAGTCTTATTCTATTTACCTCCTGGTAACCTCTTGCATCTTAGTGGCATTATCACCTTACTTGAGGTGAAATGATAAAAAAAAAAAAAAAAAGAAAAATATGCAATCTTTAACATTTGTGTCTGCAAATAAATGGGGTATCAAAAGGACGTTTTTTTCCTTGACACTGCTATTATTTTAACTACCTTCACTCCTTAGAAATGTTTGTTTTAAAAAGTGATGATTAGAATTTTAATAAAATCAAATCATATGAAAGTGAATTTATAAATTTTCTTTGTTCTTGAGAATTGACACCAAAAATAATCAACACTATTATATTGTTTACTGGAATGGTTGACAAAACACCGGCTAATTGCCGATTAATTCAAACTTTATAAAACTCCCTTCAGGGTCATTTTGTTCATGAATACTATAAGATTATTCCAAGTATTTCCTCTTACCTGTGAACATAGATGTGACAGGATAAGTAAGGTCTAGGATTTTTTTCCATAAGGAAGTCATCTCCTGTAAATAAGAAATATTAAGCATCAAACAAGTCCAATATCTTCCCAAATTTCAAACATATGAAGCGATTTTGAAGCTGAAGATTAAAACACAATCTTGACAGAAAAGAAATTCAGTTGCCTATATTGGCCACAACATTTGTTTATCTATCTAGGAGTTTGTAAAATATGATTGTGGATAAACATGAAAGAAATCTATTCTCACCCTGTATATATAATACAGGGAGGTACTAAAGATTTCTCAGCCCAACCAAATAACTATTTAAATAATAAATTTCTGATGTTTGGTCATAAATATTGACAGGAGCAAAGAACAAGGTGGGTGAGGTGGGGGTGGCTAATGTATAAAAAGACACAGGAACAGAGGACACAAGGACATAAAGGCAAGTGAACAAAACAAAGGATACATATGGCGAGGCAACAGGACACACAAGGGCAAGGCAACAGAGGACAAGGGAACAAAAGATATATATTGCAAGGGGGACACAAGGGCACAAGGGGGACACAAGACACAAAAGCAAGGGAACAGAACAAAGGACACAAGGGCTAGGGAACAAAGAATACATATGAGCAGGGGAACAAACGACACAAGGGGCAGGGGGACAAACGACACAAGGGGCAGGGGGAACAAAGGAAAAAAGCAAGGTTTTGTTTAAGTTTATCTCTCCTAGCCTTTGTCCAGCAAAGGCTACTCACAAACAGAACTTGTATGCTAAATGTCAATTGACCCCTACAAAAAGGATCATCAATCATTTGACAGGTCTCATTTTTTTAACCTGCTTATTGTCTAGCTGCCCACACCTCAGAAACTTGCAGAAAAGAGGAACCAATTTAATCACCAATTACCTGACATTCAGGTATCAAAGAGTTGATGGTGACCAACTGACACCTGAGATTCCAAATTTTTGGCCAATTAACAAACTTTTCAGAGGATATAAAAGTAAAGAACAGACAATGCAATAATGAACTTAATCAAGTCCACACATTTTACATCTCCCATCTATCTGCCGAGTGCCTCTTGGCACATAAGGCCTCTAGAAAACATCTCCACTCATCTTTGTCTGCAGTGCCACTCGTGCCTCACCCCAGGATCACCAGTCTATTGCTGGTCTCTCCTTCATCATAGTTATTTTCTGTGTCATTCATGATCTACTAGTTCTCATTTTTTCTTCAGAGGCCCAGGTCATTGCCCCATTGCAGTTGTTTCAATCTTGCCCTCATTTTCATTTTCTACTAACAACTAATAGGAGTAGACAGATTTGCTTATCACCCGGCTTACACTCCTTGCTGTGTCTTTTCAACAGGAGTAGAAGTTTCTCCCATGTTTCCACATTCTCTTTCACTCCTGGTAAATCCTTGCATCTTAGTGGCATTATCACCATTCTATGATTGATTCGTTCTTTAAAAACCAGAAAATATTTTTAGATTGTAAGAATTTTTTTTTCAAATGATAATGGTTTAAGGATATGAGTCTTACTATTTAACCCATAGCTGGGAGGGGGAGAAGAGGTGGATTCATACCTTTCACAAGGGTATTAGTGTATAACAAACCCAACTGGAATTGAAACTCAGCTCTCCAATTATCAATTCTGAGCCATTATACATATCACACCACCCACACATCCAAGCTTACAGCACCTGGTATTCCCAAGGTGCTGTACCATCTAGGTACTGACCAGGCTACTTACATTGTTTAGGGTGAAATGATTAAAAAACAAAAATATTCCCAAGAAAAATCATTAATCTAAATATGTGATAAACCCAATATGTTTGCATATTCTTTCATATGAAATATCTAATTTTTAATGGTGCCAGTGCAAGGGAGATAGCTATGTAGGGTGGCAGTGTCTTTGTTACAATAATGGCAGACTGTTCAGATGAATAATGCAATGAGATTGGACACTCGCATGTGAAAAACTTTGAATAGTAGTAAACATTTAACAGAATATGTCTGTACTAGTTTACTCATGGCATGTGAAGCTACTGGACATCAAGTCGGGGATATGTTTTTTCTAATGTTATTAATTATCACTTTCTGGAATAAAGTCTGGAGAGCATGAATGGAGAATAAAAAAACTGAAGGTGGCAGCATATAACAGCTTGACGATAGGGTGCCCAACTCAGACTTGTTACATATAGCAACTTAGTGGTAGCATGGCAGAATGGCATCTGACATGAAAGAGGCATGTCATTGAATCTCTCCATAAAAAAAAAAAAAAAAAAAAAAACTGCACCCACTGAGATTTGACACTTGCTGAACATTTCTGGGCAGACCTGCACAACTGTTAACCTTTAAAATGTTCAGTACTCACAAAATGCATACCCAATGGTGGTAACTACATGGTAAAAACAGGATTTTTATAGCTGAAGAATTTCTCTATCCAGCAATGTGATTATGCTCTATTTGTCTGTTGTAGTTTATGAAAATAGTTTCCCTGTATTTGTTGTACTTTCCTTAGAAAGAAAGAGGAGGCATTACTTTTGGAGCAACAGTGTGCAGCCAATGATGGTGATTATGTGAAAAATTACTGTTTTTATAGCTGAAACCTTGCTCTATCCAATGGTGTCATTGTTCTTCCTGTATTTCTTCTAATTTCTGTGGAAAGAAATAGGAGGCATTACTTTTGGAGTGACAGTCACCAACATTGGCTATGCACTATGTGGTAAAATAGTGTTTTTGTAGGTGAAAACTTGCTCAATCCAACAGTTTCATTGTGTTTCCTGTGTCTTTTCTAATTTCCATGGAAAGAAATAGGAGGCATTACTTTTGGAGTGACAGTGCATAGCCAATGATGGTGATTATGTAGAAAAATAGTGTTTTTGTAGCTGAAACCATGTTCTATCCAAAAGGAACCATTGTACTCCTTGTATCTGTTGTAGTCTGTGTTTAAATAAATAGGAGGCATTACTTTTGGCACAACAATGTATAGCCATTAGTGAAAAACTGATTTGGAGCTGAAAACTTGCTCTATCCAATGGTATCATTGTGCTCTTTCTATTTTGTTCCCATGGAAATAAGTTGGAGGCATTCATTTTTGAGAATCTCTTAAGGATAAATGGTGACCACATCACTTAAAACTGATAATAAAAAAGATCAAGATACTAGTCCATATAATTCATAGAAAATAAATTTACAAAGCTTCTTACCTTCGACCATTCTCGGGCTCTCTGGACAGATCTTGTCACATCCCTCGATTCTGCCCAGATAGCCCCCATTATCGATCCAATACTCGTTCCTCCGACCATATCAATGGGAATGCCAGATTCAGCCATGGCTCGGATCATTCCCATATGAGAAATACCTCTGGATTGAGAAAAGAAAAAAAAATGTTATATAGGAATAAAGTGTCGCTGCCAACACTGGAGTTTGAACACAGATCACCAGAGAGCAAACATAAGCAATCCTATTTTGAATAAGCAGATCATGTGATGGTAAAGGAAATGTATATATGGGAATTAGCGTGGCGTCTAAGTGATCACTATATGGATTACTATTTGGTGGTTACTTTTCAAGTGAGTATTATCGAGCAAGTACTATTAGTGCGTGTGTAATTTGAAGGCATCTGACAGCTGTATTGTTCAACGGCATTACTATAGTTGTATCTGCGATTACAAAGTCTCTACTATAATGAGGATTACAAAAGTGACAACGAGTATTCATTGGCATTACAAAAGAGGCAACGAGCATTCGTTGACATCACAAAAAAAAAAAGGAAAGAAAGACAAAAGTTTACGGAATAAGATTTTTTGATTTTGAAAATTAAAAATCAAATTCAAATTAAATTAAAACCAAAATTATCCAATAAAAAAATAAAAAAAAGAAAAAAAAAGCTATTTATATGAAAAAAATTACCTGTAATATATTCAATATAATTCCCTAACCTCCTAAGTTACACATCAGTATTAAGCATGATCCAATGGAAGCAAAGAATGTGGTCAATTTATACAGCTGCTTACATATGTTGGTGCCATGGTATTCCTGTCGATCAGTCTATTCAGTTAACACCCAGCAGAAAAGTTACCAGCCACAGTACCAGGTTAGTAATAGTATTAGATTTAATTTCAGACCCACAAATCTCATCCAACCTCACTTCCCAACAAGCTTTCAATAAAATAGGTTTTTAACCAAAATCTAAAAGATAGTCAAGTTACACACCACTTGTAAAAATAAATTTAAATAGTTAAATACATCTTTTAAAATATCTGGAAAAGAATAAATGATAAAAGAGAAATAAAAGTTATTTCAGCTTTTAATGAGTCTAACTTCACACTTAGAACCAAGTCTCTGTGGAGTGATATATATTTAACCCCTTCCATGGTTTCTGCTATCATCTAACCTAGATCTCCACAAAGCATGTGGACCCAATGCCATCCCTGTAACAGTCATTAAGAAGTGTGCTCCCAGACTGGCTCCTGTTCTCTCTAAACTCTATAATGTCTTGCTGCCTCCTCTTTTCCTGACTGATGGAAGTCATCATCTGTAGGTTCCAGTTTTTAAGAACTCTGGTGAACCATCTGACTCTTCTAACTATTAGCCGTTTAGGCTTGTACCTCTTTCTGAGAAACTCCTAAAGGCCCTAATCAATGATGAATTGATACATCATCTCTCGTCACAGGGTCTTTTGTCAGACAAGCAATATGACTTTTGTTTCTCCAAATCAATTGCTGATGTACTGACAATAATTGTGAAAAGAGTATCATTCTCTAGATCAAAACTGTGAAGCCAAGACTGTAGCATTGGACATCTCAAAAGCCTTTGATAGGGTTTGGTATAAAGGTCTTATCCAGAAGCTGAAAAGTTTGAGTGTCTCGAGGCAAATTTATGAATTGATCCAGTCTTTCTTATCACATCATGAAATGATAGTTATCCTGAATGGTCACTTGTCTAGATCCTTTTGTACTAATGCAGATATCCAACTACCCAGGACTCCATCCTTGGTCCTATGGTCTTAATTTTCTCAACTTGGCATCTACACTGATGATACAACCATTTACCCCTGCCTCAATAACAAGGCTGATCAGTCCAACAAGGTCAAAATGGCAGCCAATGTCCAAAACAACCTCAAGTCAATTGTTAACTGGGGCAAAAGATGGCTTGTTAATTTTAATGCCTCAAAAATGCCATTAAATCATCTGAGAGCCCCCCACTCTCTGCCTTCCATTGACATGGCTGATACTAGCCTCCAGAAAAGTGGCTCATTTTACCTTCTCTGGCTCATGTTCTCAGCTGACTTGAAGTGGAAGGACTATTGAATCCATTGCTAAGTCAGCTGCTAAGTTGGTTCACTGTGTGAGACTATTTATCACTCCAGAATCTATCTTACATATCTATGTCTCCCATTCACCCATGCTTAGAATATTGCTACTACATATGGTCTGGTGCCCCTGCAATTTACCTTGAGCACCTTATCAAGTGATGGTGTTGAACGTAGAATAATTCAACACCATCACTTGATAAGACACCAGAAGTGTTGTTGAAACAAAATGGCTACTTTTGTAGCGATTTTATAACATATTTATTTTTATAATTTTCAAATAAGTAATTATATTTGCTCTATTCTGTATTAAGCACTCTTAAGAATAGTATTTGTTGGTTATTGGAATTTATTCCGTATACACCAATCCTATACTTGGGTGAGTGTGTGTGTATGTATATATATATATATATATATATATATATATATATATATATATATATATTTATTTAAGACATTTTTATGTTTTATTTCTTTTTTATAGACAGGCGTAAATGCTATTTAATACTGTTTATTATAAACAGAGCATTTACTTAAATACTTGTATCTATAAAAAAAGAACGTTAAACATAAAATGTCTTTAATAAATAAATTGTCGGACTTTGTCAATTCTTAATGTATGACGTCATTTGTTTACATTTGATACGAAAGCAGTTATGAATGTACGAGATTCATGGAAGATTGAAGTTTATAAGCAGTAAATTCGACCCTTGCCTGAACAGCTCCTTTGTGGCGAGTCAGTTAAGGCGTCAGCGTAAAACAACAGTTCCATATAGGATGCAGGTTCGAATCCTGTCAAAGGGCGAATATTTTCTATGAAAATTTCTCGGACATTCAGGCGGTAAATGTTATTTAATACTGTTTATTATAAACAGAGCATTTACTTAAATACTTGTATCTATAAAAAGAATGTTAAACATAAAATGTCTTTAATAAATAAATTGTGGGACTTTGTCCATTTCTTAATATATATATATATATATATATATATATATATATATATATATATATATATATATATGTGAATCACTCATACAAAAACATATTAGTGAAGTTAATGATATAAATGTAGAGAATACATCTTCACAAACAGATTTATTAAAATTACATTAACCTACGAACATCTAGATGAATGTTGTGATCCCTGTTTTTAATAAATTCAACTTGTATAAGGTCTTTTTTTTTTGCTACTACTTTCATCTGTTCATATAGACGTCAGCAGCATGGAAATTGATTTTTTTTTTTTTGAATATATGTTTTAATGGGACATGAAAGATTAGATGAATTAATGTTTTTTTAGAAATTTTGGAGCATGCATATATATATATATATATATATATATATATATATATATATATATAAACACACTACTATTTTTGTTTATATTTATTTCCTTAAAACATTCCATAAAATAATTTTAGTAAAATCTTTTCAAAAAAGAAATATTTAGCTGATTGGTGTGTCACAGACAATGAGGTGCTTATGGTTTGGTTTTTGAATCTGCAGATGGTGATATCCTGCTGCATAAAAAAATTAAAAAAAAATAAAAATTATAAACTTGGAAAAAAGAAAAAAAGTCAGCTATATACCTTGCACCACCGCCTCCTAACACTAATCCAATGGAAGTGCCTGTCAAGAAGCGTGCCAACCGGGAGAAGTCTGTTAATTTATCAGGTTCCGACTCAAATAGTTTTGCATAGACCTCTTTCTGCAAAGATTTAAAAGAAAAGAAAATTTAAAAGAAAAATTAAAAGAAAAAAAAAAAAAAAAAAAGATTCTTTTTTTATGTTTATCATTAAAATGCAAATGACTTAAACAATGGATCAAACATAAGAAAAAGAAAAATGTTGTCCTGAACGGGATTCTCTTCCAGTTCTTTCCAGATGAACACTGTATAATATTCATGCATTACACCCTAATCTTTATTCAGTAAAAATTTCATTGCTAATCCTGCATTACTTTTTAAGTAATACGCATTTATGTCTGTTTCCATTCCTTATATTATAGCTGCTACTGTATATATATATATATATATATATATATATATATATATATATAAAGTGAACATAGAAGTCAACACTTAGGCGACAGTCTGTTTCATGCTATATGCAATCGTCAGGCCACGTGTGCTGTTATTTTCTCGGCTATTTATATATATACGGGTTAGTGGTGCATTGTGGGTATTCTATTATAAGCGGTTATTTTTTACCGGAAGTCCTTTGTTCATTTATTTGGGTCAAGTTATATTGCTCGTTTTTATTTATTTTTTTATTTTATTTTATTTATTTATTTATTTATTTTTTTTTTTGTTTCTTTTTTATTTATTTATTTATTAACGTAGTAAAAATTTGTTTATATCACGTATTTAACAGTTTTGTTTTGGTTTGAGGAATTTAATTAAAGCTATTTGTTCAATTTTGGGGTTGGTTGTTTGTAGTTCATTCTAACTATTATTTTTTTTGGGGGAACAGTTTTTTTAATTTGGGATTGGTTTGCCTATTTATTTACTTGGATGAAAATAACAGCACACGTGGCCTGGACGATTGCATATAGCATGAAACAGACTGTAAGCCTCTAAGTGTTGACTTCTATGTTCCTTTTTATATTTACACACTCTATCTCTGATATTGAGCACTCCCATTATAGCCCTTTATATATATATATATATATATATATAAAGTTAATGCAAAAATATTAGTGTAATAATGTCGTTTTGGCGTATTTTTAAAAAGGTCAAAAAATGACTTATTTGCATATTTCTTATATATATATATATATATATATATATATATATATAAAAACTAAAATATATATAGGTAAATAGTGTCTATATATATATATATATATAAAAACTAAAATAGATAAATATAGGTAAATGTATATGCTGAGTGTCTATATATATATATATATAAAAACTAAAATAGATAAATATAGGTAAATGTATGAGCTAGTGTCTATATATATATATATATATAAAAACTAAAATAGATAAATATAGGTAAATGTATGAGCTAGTGTCTATATATATATATATATATATATATAAAAACTAAAATAGATAAATATAGGTAAATGTATGAGCTAGTGTCTATATATATATATATATATAAAAACTAAAATATATATATATAAATGTATGTAATTAATATATATATATATATAAAAACTAAAATAGATAAATATAGGTAAATGTATGACTAAAATATATAGAAAAAAGAAAATAATAAATATAGGTAAATGTATGAGCTAGTGTCTATATATATATATATATATATATATAAAAACTAAAATAAATAAATATAGGTAAATATAGGCTAATATATATATATATATATATATATAAAACTAAAATATATAAATATATAAAAACTAAAATAGATATATATATATATAAAAACTAAAATAATAAATATGGAGCTAAATATATATATATATAAAACTAAAATAGATAAAATAGATAAATATATATATATATATATATATATAAAACTAAAAATAGTAAATATAGGTAAATATGGCTATATATATATATATATATATATATAAAAACTAAAATGATAAATATAGGTAAATGTATGAGCTAGTGTCTATATATATATATAAAAAAAACTAAAATAGATAAATATAGGTAAATGTATGAGCTAGTGTCTATATATATATATATATAAAAACTAAAATAGATAAATATAGGTAAATGTAGCTGAGGCTATATATATATATATATATAAACTAAAATAGATAAATAGATAAATATATATATATATAATAAAAAACTAAAATAGATAAATATAGGTAAATGTATGAGCTAGTGTCTATATCTATATATATATATATATAAACAAACCTTTATCCAACTCAAATTGCTTACTACCCACTCAAGTAAGATCATCGTTTAAACTGAAGTACCAATTTCGAGATGTGCCAAAGTTCCTATGCTGTTTTGTTTAACTTCTTGATTGTGTTCCCTTTAACAGCAGTTCATGATTCAAAACGATGAGGTGACGATATTATCAATTTTATTATTAACTAGCTTAAAAGCCACACTATCAGGCGGCATTTAAGCTAGCTCCTGCAGGGGGCTCTTGATTGGGCCTTCATCACAATATGTAGAGGAACAGACGTGATAGGCAACAATAAACTACAGAAGAATTCAAAATTGATCGCTGCATTTAAGTATTGCATTAATACTTAAGCCTACCTTTTAAAGCTTTAACAATAATTCTTCTGCCACCACTTAATTTAAAAACAATTTGATGTATGTAGGTCCTTACTTTTTGTACAAACAAGTATTTCATGGGTACCTTTTGCTGGATTTCGCAATTAATTTCCCTTAAAATGCCACAAACAATCACAGTAATGAAAACTTGGGAATTCAAAATTTCAGGATTGCAGGTCCAGATCTGATGCAGAATATTTTTAATTTGCTAACAGAGTTGTCCTGATTTCAAAATGGTATGATATATTGGGCTACAGCCTCTAGGAGTAAAGTTGAAAACATTACCAATTTTATTTTAAAATACTGTAATTTGAGAACAACAATTTTCTCATTTGAACATGAGCTATTGAAAATCAGAGAGTTGCATCCCTTTAATTGCTTTTATCAGTAGAAGCTAAGATGGCGCAATCCAAAAAGAAAAATTTCTAGAATTCTTGCATTCATTTTCACACCAATGCCCAATTTGAGAAATGCATGAATCCATCTCTTCTTCCTGTCACCAGGCTATTGATGAAATAGCAGAGCAAAATAAATTCTTTGGCCTTGGTTGGTAATTAGTCAAGGAGAAAGACAAACTTGCATTTACCTGAGCCAGACTACAGCCTAACAGAATTTCTTTGCCAATAAATAGGCAGAATACAGGGTCATGTTTTCAAGGTACTCACACTTTTCTCTTTGGATTTCCGACTGAAGACTCTCTTCGGGCACCGAATGTGATGATGAGACGAACACCAACCCCGGGCATTCAGCCAATCAGCAGTCCTGCGAGGTGTGTCAGCATCTTCACGATGAAGAAGAATCAGTTCCTTTTGGGCTCTCACAGCAATGTTTTCCAACTGGGCTTCAACCTTGTAACAAAGAAAAAAAAGATTTCCAGTTTAGTAGAGAAGATTAAAAAAAAATAAATAAATAAAAAATATAATACCACAAGAACAAGTTAACTCCCAAAACTTTAACTGACATGAGTTATCTCTCCTTAGCATCCATAGCAAATGAAAACAATCCACCCTCATGGATTGAATAAACAATGGTCTGAAAATGTTTATCAAATATAACTGACCTGAAGATGGTCAGAGAATGGAATAAACAAAACATAACTAAAACTATCAAAAAAGGCTTGCACCAATTCAGAGAAATCTGCAAAAACTAACATTTATTTTGTATTTCATTTTTGAGATGAGTAATTGTCAATACACTTTAATTATTTCAAATTATTAAATGTTTTCATAGCCACAATGTTTCGACCAAGTACCCTATGGTCATCATCAGGTTTCCATTATTATAGATGCTGTTAAAAGCACAACGTTTTGGCCAGAGTTCAATCCCTGGATTAGGTAGATAAGCACTGGTTCAGCAGGAACAAACAATAATCACAGGAACATAATCAACATATCACTCAAAAACAAGGAACACCTGATGATGGCCAGAGGGTACTTGGTCGAAACGTATCTATAATAACCAAGGCGAGAACAAAAGTTTGAAATATATTAAGAAAGATTTACTTATTTACACAAGATTTACTTACTTAACATTCTTTCCAGAGTACCCATATGGTGCCAAGACCATTCCGTACCATTTTTAGATTCTCATGCAGCATAAAAATTTTACAGGCTCAGAAATAGACACTTGTTTCAACAGAGACAAATTCAAATATGAACTATAAGTAAATGAGTTATTTAATGCTGACAATATTTTTTTTCAAAAAATGTATTGCTGATAATATATTTTTTTTAAAATGTACTGCTGTTAATAATGTCTTGCAGGGAATAATTTTATCTTCAAAAATGTATTTCTGGTAATAATTTTTCCAAAAAGGTATTGCTGGTATTAAAACCTATTTTTATACTTTCATAGTGTTTTGCATTAACTATTTGCCCACAGCTGGGACCTTGACAGCTGCTACCACCCCAGGCCAGGGTGGACCAGGGAACATCAGCAATTAAGAGGTGGTTCCACATTTCTCAAAGCCTCCTGATCATCTTTTGGATGGAGTTTATTGTCTTATTCAGGACGAACTTGTAGTGTAATTGGCCATGGTTAAACATAATTGGCAGAAATGCCCATCAAACAGAATTGACAAAGTTTCCAATAAACAATAAAAAAAATTTTTAAAAAAAAAAAAAAATTTTTTTTAAAAAAAAAAAAAAAAAAAAAAAAAAAAAATAAAAAAAAAAATTAAAAAAAAAAATTAAAAAAAAAAATAAAAAAAAAAAAAAAAAAAAAAAAAAAGGAACAGGG
Source organism: Acanthosepion pharaonis (assembly GCA_903632075.3). Lineage (NCBI taxonomy): Eukaryota > Metazoa > Mollusca > Cephalopoda > Sepiida > Sepiidae > Acanthosepion > Acanthosepion pharaonis. Next base: position 2,158,277 of record CAHIKZ030000046.1, on the reverse strand, counting down.
CAAAAGATAATACTAAGCAGACAATATATGCAAAACAAAAAGTAGGCAAATCAACAGTTATGAGGCAAAAACGCTCACAAACTAAGAATGGTGTTAACACACAAAATGGATACAGACAAGTGGTTGGAACATTCCAACTTCAAGACAAGAAAGAAAAAAAAAAGTATGGCAGATGAGACTGAGAAGTGTCCAATCTTATTGGCTAGGAAGAAATCCCAGCATGCACCTGTACAGTTTGTCTATAAATTTGGAAACTGGGATGTTTTGCAGACATTCCTACTTGTATTGACTTTTTATCGTGACTGGATCATTCTTTGACTTTCCGCATTCTGTTATTTATTTTTGTCCCTATGTTGTCTATAGCGAGTGAACTGCTTGATTCTACTTAGTGGCAGAATTCAGTAGCCACTCTTATTTTTCTGTGGAGTGGTTGGGTCCTACTAACATTTGATTTATTTTAGTTTGAATGTTTGGTTGTACTTTATTTTCATTATTAGTTTTATCCCCATCTCCCTCATTTCATGCCAAATAGTTTACAACATTATTTTAAAAAAGTACAATTTGTATATTAAATTTTTATTTCATGGGTGTTTTAGAATCCCTGTGAATATACAGTATTCCGTTATATGTTGAATTGAATGGTGATGGATGAGTTCTTGTTGTGATAGAGTAAATTGTAACGAATGAATGAATGGGTCATGAATCAGATTAGCTAGGTTTAGGATAGTCAGTGTTGACCAGATTTTCCATTTAGCCTTGTGCCAAAATTGTAATTATATTGTAATAATTGCTGACCACATATGGAGAGAGAAGGGAGATCACTGCCCTCTGTGGGATCATGTTGAGATCATAGACGAGGAACACCATTGGAAAATTCATAAACTTAAGGAATCAGCACATATGCTAGGCCACAAAAATATCCTGAGCCAACCAAGCATAGAAATAAATACAATATGGGAACCAGTAATAAGGAGTGCCAGAGAAAAGCAATGATAACAAAGTTGCAATATGAACTCTGGTAAAGACATGCAATGATAACAGCAAAATTGCAATATGAGCACTGGTAAAAAATGGTTGCTGAAGACATTAGGTTTATAATACCCAGAAATTCAAGGCACAGTGGATAAAGGCGTTGGTTAGATCCAGTGACAGGACCCAAAGAGTGTGAGTTCAATACCCAGTTAAGGCAGTGGAGAACTTTCAGAGGGAAAATTAACAGGAGATAACTGACATCCATCAAACATGGCACATGGAACTAGAACAGTCAACCCCAGTGAGCGAAATAAAGGGTTCAGTTCAATATTCCAATCACCTGAAGAAGGCCGGAGCATACAACGGCCAAAACGTTGTAATAAATATGGCGACAAAGATGAGGACAATAGTCCGAATAATGTAAATAATTGCAATTGCAATAAATAAACATTCCTACTTTGATTGAAACAATCATTTATCAACAAAGCAATGTAAATATCCTCTTCCCATGAATTGAATAAAGGATTTAAATCAAGATACACCGAAGATTGCCAATGAAGGTGACCTGAAATTAGTGGTTGGTATACTGGATGAGATATGACTAACAACCAAAATGGAGGCAATGCATACAGCATAATGGTTATCTGTATAAAAAGTGGAATCAGCGTGCAGAGTTCAAATTCAGGTCTAGAATACTGCATTCACTTTTGCATTTGTAGTTAGGTTAGTAAAATCTTTGAATCTAACTTTAATTTTACTTTAAGAAATTTTACTTTAAGAAATTTAAAAAAAAATGATTTATAGGAGAAATGGTTAAATTTATGAACATGTTTGGTTGATTTACAGCTTAAGGGTCAAATTTAGCAGATGCATTGTAAGTTGGACAAAGCATGTCACAAAAAAGACACAAAATAACTATCTAATTTACATTATACATACAAGAATAAGCCAAAAACTATCTGCACTTGCATAATATTTGGAATTATTGATAAGAGTGCTGATAATTTTTGATTTTCCCCTCATAGATTGAAATCTGAGGTTAACAAGTTCAAAACTCTCAGAGACACATGTACATCAGATCCTTGGGAAAGGTATGAATCCATCTCTTCTCTCTCCAGTTATGGATTAAATAACAAAGTAAACCAGACATTATTGGGTGGCAGCCAGTCTAAGAACAATTCCAAACACAAAACACTGAAAAAAGCAACAGGTAACCATTTTACTATTTTCCATAGAAATCATGGCAGCTGACAGATAATAAGGATTTGTGGAGAGCCATGATCACTAATGTCTTCATTAGGACATAGTATTTAATATTAAGAAAAGTACAGGTATTTCAACTAGTATATTAATATTTCTTTTTTTCTAAACATTCTTTTAATTTCATTCTGCTTATTAATTCTTCATATGCAAATTTATATTTGATTTGCATATCACAGTCCCTTTTCTGTTAGTAATTGCAGAAACATGTATGTGAGATTAATAATAGTTTATGCCAGATCACTATGAGTATTAATGCTACCATGTAACCCAATACTACCTGTCACATAGGTAACTGGCAACTAAACTAGGTCCCCATCAGGCTTTTCTGGTAAGGAGTATGGATAGACACCCAGCAGGATGTCAAAGAGCGAATGAACCTTGTAGGGTTAACAGACATCAAGTATGATGAGGTAAACAGAGTTCCATAGCCATGTATACAGTCAGTGTGGTGATGACATGACATCACAAGGAAGAAGACTTCAGAGACTGAAGCAAGCATCCAGGGTGGCGCCAATAGCCATATGTCTGTAACCAAAGGACAAGTTAGAGGACACTGGTTGCTTGCCCATGTTAATATATGTAGTAAATTTTGGAGATCAGTTTATTGCTAAATAACAATATAAAATTGGACCTCCACATTGTGTTTGGCAGAATTCTATCTGCCTGATACTAATTCAAACAATGTATCTAAATTCTAATTATAAACTAGAATTTTTGAAAGTGAAAGTTTTCATCTGAAATCAAAAAAGTACAAACTTTAAGTCAATGGCCAGGGCAAAGAGTTCAAGCCCCACCCTCTCACCTGATACAATCAATGCTATGTCTGGGAGGAAGGTAGCTTTCAAGTTGGAGGACACCAGCTGCAGATGACCCAAGAGAGGGATGGGATCCGCCAGGTCAGCTTGTCCAATATGTGCAGTGACCCTACAACCACACCTAATCATGGAGCCAATAATGATTATGATGATGAATCATGATAGCTTAGTTGTCAATAGCTATGGAGATATTTCATCTCAGAAATAGAGACAAAAAGGAAATGAAAGTACTCACCTCTCCCAATACTGAAGGGTCATTTGTGGCAATACCAACAATAAGAATACAGTCAGCCTGCCTGACAAAATGCTTGGTCCACCGGTTCATAGTATTATCACACTGGAAGAGAACCATACGGTTGATGTCCTCATGTTGGCCTAACCAACTAAAGAGACGAAACTCGTTCAGGCTGTGAAAAGAATAATTAAACACATAATTAAAATAAAGACTTAAATTAAACAATTTTCATCACCCAAATCAGAGTTGCAAGTCCTATTCTGATAGTTCCACAAACAAGAAGTGCAAAGGAAGAAACTATCTTTGAACTTCTTGCGTTCCAGTTAATTACAATCTTCAAAAATTTAATTGCAATGCCAATAATCTTCTGTCTCCTTGAAGATTATTCTTTTATTGTCTTTTCTACTCAATGTTTTCTCAGTTTCTTTCATGCTCAGTAACTCTTTGCATCTTAGTGGCTTTATCACCTTACTTGCAGGTGAAATGATCAAGGAAAAAAAATCTTGTTTAAATACATGTGGTTAGAACTGGAAGAACTAAGGACCCCTTTCCATGGAAATAGTAATAGAACAGCGAGAGGATTGCAACATTTTATCTGTGGGGTTGTAGGGCAAAAAATAATTCATCACCTACATGGATGTGGATACACTATTGGACTATGAAAACTGATAGCCAAAAACACAGTAGAGTAATGGATAGCGGCTCGGATTGAGGAATCAGAGAGCCAAGTTTGAATTCCAGTCAAATCCATTATATTTACTTACTTCCTAATACCTTTTGGAAAGGTATGTATCCTCTTCTCACCAGCTATGGATAAATAGCAGGACAGAATGGGTTCTATAGCCTTAGATGTCAACTGGTCTACCACAGAAAGAAATGGCAACCTACTGCAGGGAAAAATCTGCCTTGCCAGTCATGTATCGAAAGATACATGATCGTCTAAGCATGTATCACGCATGTGACATAACTGACTCACTTCATTTTAGGCCTGATCTGGTTCTTGTAAAAGGTAGACAGGAGCTGGAGTCTGGTACTTACTGGAACCTTTTTTTCCAGAATCGTTAGTGATGGATCATATGTAAGAGTTCCACACTTTTTTAATCAATTCACTCCAAATAAGGTGATAATGCCACTTGTCAGTGAAAGAGAATGAAAAAAAGATTTTAGAAGGAACCAGAAACCCAATCCTAAACAGGAAACAAGGGAGAAAACCTCTTCTCCTGTTCAAAAGACTGGTGAAGAATGCAAATACCAAAACTTTACCTGTTAAATGCAGTATTTCCAAGTCTGTTTTTGACTATTTCACTTGTAATTCTGGCTGTGGGACCTGAGCAAAGGAAAAATAAAAAAGAAATCAATAGTACTACATCTGTTCAATAATAGTCATTACATTAGTATATACATACATTAGATGAATCAATTATGAAACATTTTTTTTTTTAAACTACTGCTGTCCCATTGTAGTTGCTACATTTGTATACACATTTCTTAAATTGAATGTATCAACTATTATGGGACAGATTTTTTTTTTTTTAACATCATTCCCATAATTGTTGTAACATTAATAAACATTTTATACACTGAATGTATCTACTATTATAGGACTTATTTTTTATTTTTTACTACATCTGTCCCATAATAGTTATTCCATTCAGTGCATGAAATGTGTATGCTAATATATCAACTATTATGAAACAGATTTTATTTTACTACTTCTGTCCCATAATAGATGTGACATAAGCATACACATTTCGTCTATGGAATGTATCAAATATTATGGGACAGATTTTTTTACTATCTCCATTCCATAATAGTATGCACATTTCATACACTGAATATATTGACTATTATGGAACAGTATATTTTAAAATAATTATGCAATTTTCATTAGGTAATATTAATGTGGAAAAAAAAACTCCAAAATAATGACTGAGAATTTTGACTAATTGCTGCTATAAATGATCCATTTAGATCACTTACAGTTTGACTAATACTCTTGTCTTTGTTAGTAACTGTCATAATCAGGTCATTAAATAAACATTGTCCTGGGAATGATAAAGCATTAGTTGGAACGAAGGCAGGACAATACAAAACTTAATTAAAATCCAATTACATTTATTCTAAAGCCAACTCATCTCCAAAAATAGAATAAAAATTTAATTACATTTTTATTTATTTTTGTGTTTTTACTTCTGAACAAGAGTGTCAAAAAAATAAGGCACTTTCTTAAACTGGTGAAAGAGAAGAAAGATGACGGACAAAGCAAGGGCGGGAAGAAAGATGACAGACAAACCAGGGGGGAAAGATGACAGACAAACCAAGGGGGGAAGAAAGATGACGGACAAACCAAGGGGGTGGAAGAAAGATAGCAAACCAAGGGGGTGGAAGGAAGATGACGGACAAACCAAAGGGGGAAGAAAAGATGGACAAACCAAGAAGAAAGATGACGGACAAACCAAGGAGGTGGAAGAAAGATGACGGACAAACCAAGGGGGGTGGAAGAAAGATGGACAAACCAAGGGGGTGGAAGAAAGATGACGGACAAACCAAGGGGGTGGAAGAAAGATGACGGACAAACCAAGGCGGTGGAAGAAAGATGACGGACAAACCAAGGCGGTGGAAGAAAGATAACGGACAAACCAAGGGGGTGGAAGAAAGATAACGGACAAACCAAGGGGGTGGAAGAAAGATAACGGACAAACCAAGGGGGTGGAAGAAAGATAACGGACAAACCAAAGGAGGGAAGAAAGATGACAAACCAAGGGGGGGAAGAAAGATAACGGACAAACCAAGAAAGAAAGATAACGGACAAACCAAGGGGTGGAAGGGACAAACCAAGGGGGTGGAAGAAAGATAACGGACAAACCAAAGGAGGGAAGAAAGATGTAGAACGGAGTAGAAAGTAGAACAGAAAGTAGAAATTTGAGGAGGAGGAAAGAAGAAGGAAGAAAGAAAATGAAAAGAATGAAACAAACATGGAAAATTTAGTCACAATACGGCAGTTTTTTGTGAATTAAAACTAGTTAATAAAGACTAGAATCTTTAGATCATGAATTTTTGGGAATGCATGTGACCAAGTGGGTGGTTAGAACATTTACTTTCTGACAATGAAACCTGGATTTGAATCTCCACCTGGACGATTTGTCAGGAGGTCGACTTCCTGTCATTAGAACATTCACTTTCCAGCCATCAGACTTGGATTCAAATCTCACCATGCTCGATTAGTCAGGAAGTGCACTTCTTGATGTTATCAAACTGTTTATCTGAGTAAACTCCAAGGAATTTTTAATCGGACCATACAGAGGTAGCTTATTCTCATTTCTGTCCATTTCTAGAGATACATTGTTTATTGTTAATTTATAATAGTTAACTTGTAGGCACCCTGATGGAATGTAATGGTTAGTAAAATTATCTTGCTAGAACAATTACGACTGAGGAGAGAGTATAATCTTCACTGGGCTCCCCATATTTTCAGCCTTGTGCCACATCTAAGCCACACTTCAAAAATCATGATAACGGTTCTCTTCTTTAGACTGTTGATCATGCCAGATTATGCACTCTCTCCCAGAAACTGTAACTAAGGCCCATTCAGTGTAGTTTCAGTATAAACTACAGGCGGGGGTCTATGGGTATTAAAAGAAAATGTGCCTGAGCAGGCGTCTGCAACAGGGATTGGCTCATCCTAACAGAAAGGCATACTCAAACATGAGCAACCAGTCATTATGTTACTCACAACAAATGATATGGTTCAGGATGAAAACACTAAAACATCAAAGACAGACGCGAAACAAAAGGTTTCTTATTGGTTACTATAATACCATCTACAAACACTGCTATTATTTTAATTAACTTCAAATAATTGCAGTGTCTAGGGAAAAACAGTCCTTTTTTGTTTATATTTCTGAGATGAGGTATTGTAACTATTTACACTATTTACATTGTTCAAACTGTTGTCCTCATCTTTATTGCCATATTCACAGTCCATATTTCTGACATGAGGTCTTGTAATTATTTACACTATTTACATTGTTTGAACTTTTGTTCTCGTCTTTATTGCCATATTCACAGTCCATATTTCTGAGATGGGCTATTGTAACTATTTACACTATTTTCACTGTTAGGACTATTGTCCTAATCTTTATTGCCAATATTCACAATCTTTCGTTTGTTGTACACCCCGGCTTTCTTCAGGTGACATTATTTTGAAATTTTGAACCAAACACATTTGGTCCACAGGGGTAAATTGTCCTGATTCTACATGGCATGCCTTTGGATATCTCAGTTTTTTTTTTGATTTTTTTTTTTTTTAGTTAATTCCCCTTGATAATTCAACTCTTCAAGTTTTTGTTTCTTCTGCTGTGGCCAGGTATTGAACTCACAACTCTTTAGCCAACTGGATAAAAACATTGGTTGATTGATCCAAAGAAAACTTTAAATAAATAAATTATACTTGAAGAAGGCAGAAGCATACAATGACCAAAACATCATGAATGTGGCAGTAAAGATGAGGTCAATAGTCCAAAACAATGTAAATAGTCCTTTTTTTTGGAGGTACAAAGGTTAAATATTGCCAAAAAAAATGTTGAAGTGTTAAATTCTTACCAAATTTATATTAAGGAAATGCACAAATGAGGGAAATGTATAAATATTTTTTTACCAATGGCATTGAGAGCATGCTGCAGTTCCAAAGTGAAATTCTCCAAGGGTACATCACTGGAAATAGGCACAACAGCAACCGTTGATAGATTGGACACTATCATTCGATTTTCCATTTGCAGCTGATCTGGAAAAAAAATGGAATAGGCATGCTATACATTAATTCACATCTTATAATAAAAGAGGTAAATTTCTTATTTATAGAATTTATACAACAATTATTTACAAATGCTAATTATCACTAAACTTTATTATCAAAGAAGCACTATTGATATGCCAGTATGGCTGATGGAGTGGAGTGCAGACAAGTCAAAGGAAATGATCGATTTGCTTTTTTTGGCAGGTTTAAGTCATAAAATATTCTTAGATTGTAAGAATTTTTGGGGAAATGATAATGCTTTAACTGATAAAAGTCCTACTAATAAACTTATAACTATGGCAGGGGAGAAGAGGTGAATTCAAACCTTTCCCAGGGGTATTTGTGCATAAGTGAATATAATGCACTCAACTGGTGGGGGGGGGACATACAGAAGTTTTATTTGGAGCATGTTCCAGCTCTTCAGATGGTCAAAAGCATTTTGGCAGAGTGATTTTAACTTAAACAATCAACCAGACTTCAGGCAACCTTCTGACATCAATGAGGATGCTCAGCTTGCCATTTTGGAGAATAAAGTGAAGATTACGATGAAAGAAATTGCTAAAAGTTTGAAAATTGTTATCTCAACAGCCTTTTGCCATTTGAAGAGACTCGAGTTCATCCTGCACAAGGCCCAAGAGCCACTCACGGTAGAGGGTACAGAGTAAGAGGCACAGTTTATAGGGATACATGGGGAAGATAACAGATAACCCTAGACTTGAACAGTTTAAGATTGTAGTCCACAAAGTAGCAGTTTGTGGGAAGAAGTTGTTCAAGTGAAACTTGCATCTCTCCAATAGAATGCAAAGGGGATGACGTTCGTTCGTTACAATGTACATGACATGGCAGGTGAGGATTAGATCTGGTGGAACTAAGGAATGTAATTCATCTGAACACTTTCCTTGGAAATAGCAATAGAGCAGAGAGAGGCCTGCAATGTTTCATTTGTGGAAAAGGGGTTGTCGGGAAGAAAATAAGTCATCATCCACAAGGATGTGAAAACATTTTTGAACTCCGTGAAGACTGGGTAGCTCATGCCCACATATGGCAAGAGTACTCCATTTTCGACTCTTGTAAATGTAAAGGATAGCAGCAGGGGCCAGGTACTTACTAGAGCAGTACAGGGAATCAACCATTTTTTGAGTATCTTTAACAGTGGATCATGCGTGTGAGTTCAATTTGACTTCTGGGTTGAGATTAAGTCCCCAAGAAACACTCAAGGTATGGGGCTTCCACAAGAGAATTCCCATTCATCATGATAAAATAAAGGAAACCAATGGCCAAATTGGCCAAAATACTTTATTCTTCAAGTTAAAGCATTTAAATGGAATTGTGTAAACAAAAGTTGCGCTATGATGTGCTATTTTAGCTGTTATAGTTACTCAAAAATACACAGAAATCAGAACATTATAATAAACATTAACCTGTGGTTCTACTTTGTAAATTTCCCAGCAGCCTCTGGCCCAACAAGTGTATAAGCCGTGTGACAATCTGAGGATACTTCCTCTTGATGTGGTTCAAGAGTTCTGAAGGAATGTCAGCAAGTTCTGTATCTCTAAAGAGAAAAGAAAAAAAAAAGTAAAAACATTTAACATGTATCAACAAAAATCACCATCAATTAAAATGGATTCTAATCTCAGAATGCCCTGTAATAGCCCCCCCACCTTAAATTTATCCCAAATATACAAACATATCATTATCAATATTAATTAGGATACAGGAAATAGACTTCATGAAATTATCGGTATCCAGAAGTAACTCTACAACAGAACTACTACTTTGTGGAACAGACTTTCACCAATAGCTACAATCTTAACCTCTTTAAGTCTAAGGTTAGCCATTATCTTTCCAACATATCCTCATAAACTGCACTACTTGCCACATCCTCTTCCCACTCATATAACAAGCTCATTCTGTAGCCCTCTGCCTTGAGTGGCTTTTAGAACTTCTATTTTTTTTTTTTTTTTTTTTTTTTAGCTAGTGAATATTGCATTAACAGTTTTGAAAATAACTGATTTTTCCACATAGAAATCCTACTATTTAATCCATAGCTGAGAGGAGGAGATGAATTCATACCTTTCCCACAGGTATTTGTGTATAAGTGAATCTAACAAAATCAACTGAAATTTGAACTCAGCTCTCCAATTTCTCATTCTAAGCCACTATCCGTTCCATCAGGCACACATCTTCCGACAAGGATGGTAACCAACCATCAAAAGTGAACCTCACAATAAATCCCAATCCAATGTTGGTGCTGCTCAATCCATCTATACTGTACAGCATCCATAGCTGTCAATCCCTATAGATGCCATTATTGACCCTACAGCATTAGTTATTACATTTCTACTGGGCCCAAGAACTGGATAAAGAAGGATTAGCACCATACTGCCTGGTCAGAGACGCTACATTTCCAGTTCTTTTGTAAGAATAAATAGAATAATTTCCAGTCTTTTTATCCTATCCAATCTCAATATTTTAAGACCATTATCTTCTTATCAAAATACCTTTTTCTTCATAAACATTTTGAATCTTCATAAACAGTTTGATTTTTCATAAATTTATTAAATACTGTTTTGTAATAATATAGTTCTTTTTTTTTTCATAAATCAATAATAAATACAGTTTTTTTATAGGCATAAATGTTTTTTAAATAAACACTTTATTTAATTATCAAATATTATCATATTTCTTTTAAATAAACATAAATACCTTCTTCAAGATAAGCAAATACTTTGTTTTTTTTTAATATAAATACCTTCTTTTTATTAAAAAAAAACAAACACAAGTACCTTCTTTGCAAATAAACACAAGTACCTTCTTTGCAAATAAACACAAGTACCTTCTTTGCAAATAAACACAAGTACCTTCTTTTTTTAAATAAACCTAACATAAATATGAGAAGTTTTTATCACCCATTAATGCTGGATTGTTATTTTATTTCTTTAATACTTTCACTGTTGTGAACATGCTTATCTATACAGAACTTATATTGTCTAATTTTATTGTAAATTCATCCCTACTCCACAAGATAAAAAGGGAAATAATAATAATAATAAAGAGCAAAGTGAAATATGTTTTACATTCGGATTTCCCAGCTGTTTTGAAATTATTTAAACTTTATTTATGCATTATTTTGAATGCAATTCAGGAAAAAGTGATTTTTTTTTTACTTTAACTTAAATTATTGGAATTTTTAAAGTAAGAATAAACTTTATCATGTGGTATGAGCATTTGTATTTTTTTCTTTCTGGCTTGCATAGGTGGATCATTTTAAAATGTATTTACATTTTAAAATGAACCTCCCTCTTAAAATTTAGAAAATGTAAAAAGAAAAAAAATATATTTTGATATTTTTGATCTGAAAATCTTAACTGATAAAAATTTGTAAAAAAAAAAAAAAATATTATTTCTTAGAAAAGTGTGTTTCTGTAAAAGAAAAAGAAAAAAGCCCGTGGTTTTAAAATATTGTGTGTTAAGAGAATCATTTAGTTTAGTCTGTACTGCAGAGTATTTGATCAAAACTAAAATTGTGATGCCTATGAGAAATTGCTGTTAACATTTTTGTGGTCATTTATTTATAGTGAAAAAAAAAAAAAAAAAAAAAGAAAGAAATTACCAATTTTTTTCCCAAAATAGGCTAGTACAACCCAGCAACAATGTTATAACAATGCAACAGTGAAAGTGCTAATATCAAATATTTATTTTAATTTTTATAATTAATACCAGATATTATGATGCAAATTAATGGGTTAATTTTACAATAAATTTGTTTATATTCATTTTACAAAGTTTTGTTAAGTTAAAAACAACATAGTAACAATTTTTCTAAGAATTTTAAAAAATCTTATCCACTTTAAAGACTTAATTTTAATGATCAAAAAATATAAAATATCAAACCAATCTAAAAGTTTGTATTCACTTACCGCACAGCCATAACTGTTGTAGCCCGTTGAGTCTGGGTCAAGGCCTCTACAATGCCAACCAGGTCTCCACGACCATATTCACCAACCAGCTCTTTCTTGTTATTAGCTGAAGTGATGATTGACCGAAGACGTCCAGTAAGAATGATATAAATGGAGTTGCAAGGGTCATCTTGTCTATCAAAAGAATAATCAAGCTGATTTTTAAGTTCATGATAGAGAGTGACAGACTTAGGCAGACAGAGAGATATATTTCATTGAATACAGCTGACAAGGATGAATTAATTAATATAACAAAAAAAAAAAGAGAAAAGAAAGAGAGAGAGAAAAAAGAGAGAGAAAAGAAAGAGAGAGAGAAAAGAAAGAGAGAGAGAAAAGAAAGAGAGAGAGAAAAGAAAAAAAGAGAAAAAGAAAAAAAAGAAAAAGAGAAAAAAAGAGAAAAGAGAAAAAGAGAAAAGAAAAAAAAAAAGTGAAAAAAAAAAAAAGAGAAAAGAAAAAAAGAAAGAAAAGAAAAAGAAAGAGAAAAGAAAAAGAAAGAGAAAAGAAAAAGGTGCATAATAAAATTGTAGTCAGTTTTACCACAAATAAAGCTAGCTTGATTTTTCCAATAAATAAAGAACTTGGAATTACCTGAAAAGTGCCCTGCCAGCCTCCAGCATTGTCCAATCGAGAGCAAAATCAATCTGTCTGACAAACGAAGACATTCGACTGACAATGGTATGTGCTGCCTGTAAAACTATGGACGGTTGTTTTTTCATTATTCTGTCATACAAACGAAAACAAATTTTTTTTAAGTAATCAAAGAATATAATAAATTTACATTCATAAGTAGATAAACAAAACTTCAAATGACTAAGTTTCCAACTAATTTTCACAAAGACACCATGCTGACCAAAGTATAGAAAAAACAATATAAACAATATAAATTTAATTCCAATTAAATGCAGCTTTCATCATAATTCTTCTCTTAAGCTTGAAGAGTAATTATACATTCTTATTGCTCAATTTAGAGTCCAATAGTGTTATAAAACAGCAGAAAATTCCATTAAGATATCTTTAATCATTTCTAATATACACCAGGTCAAAGCTTAATCTAACAATTGAACAATTTTGCTATTACCCACAGTGTGTGTGTTTATACAGACAGACAGACACACAGAGCGATGGATAAAATGTCGCCTAAATTATGCAAAAAAAAAAATAAAATAAAATAAAATAAAATGAAAATAACACTGACATCTCATTTTAACAGATCTATTTACCAAAATTACATAAAAATATCTTAAAATACTAAAGAGTAAATTTATTCAATTAAAAAAAAAAAAAAAAAAAAAAAAATCACCATTGGTTTCATACACAGACGAATTTGGAATCTCCGGCAATTCTTCTGAATGCTCTCCTTGTTTAAGTTGGTGAATGCTGCCATAATCTTTGCCTTCAGTTCATTTTTGATTCTAAGAGGAGTTGGTCTCTCGCTCAACTGTGCCTCACACATGATAATCAAGATGATTGCAGTTTGGGGAGTTAGATGGCCAAATTTAAGGAGTGATGTGGTACAGAAATTGTCTGACAGCCATGACGGGCTTCTCCTGCTTGTGTGGCATGTTGCAGAGCCTGTTGCCAGGCACAGGGTCTTTAAGCAGCTACCTTCTTGACTCAGAGCGGCACTACCTCCTCAAATCACTTGATGTAGGCCTCACTGTTGAGTCTGAGGCCCTCACCAACAAATTCTGGATCTTTTCTGATCAGAAGAATCAGAGCAACTTTTCTGAGCTGCTGTACCTTCATAATCACCATTAGACTCATTCAACTCTTTCTGAATCCTCTGCACTGTCCTCAGATTGACACACAAACACTAAGTTTCCAAATTTCTGTCAGAATGAATTGAGTCATGGTGCTCTTTTTTTTTCTTTTTTTTTTTTTTACAGAGTCCAAAATAAAAAACAAATAACACACATGCATGAAATTAAAAATATAACGACAATTTACCCATCGCACCCTCTGTGTGTGTGTGTGTGTGTATATATATGTGTGTGTGTATATATATAAAATTAATTGATTTAAAATATGTTTTTTTTCGCTACACAGTTCTAACCATGTTTCAAAAATGTAAGCTAAAAGCCACGAATTTAATTTTTGTGATTAAATCAAAGACATTAGTTCCATTTCATCCTCAAGCGAATTGAGCACTATTTTGTAAAAATAAAAATATCTATAAGAACACCGGCTTATATATCTTGCTGTTCTTTCTTATATATATATATATATATATATATATATATATTACACACATAAGGACAAATGGAAAAGTTGCTCTTTACGTACGAGTAAAAATCCATTTTTGAAATCAGAACAACTTCTGATTCTGTCTTTGACTTGACGGTAAACATGGATGGCTCTCCAGTGAGTACTGCAAGGGCACCAACAACACGCCCCAGTCCAGCACTGAACAGCAATGTCTGAAAGTTTAAAAAGAATAAGAAATCAATTAGCAGCCTAGTAGCATTTATAAACATATACCCACCTATTTGACTGCATAAAGGAAAACATTTCCCAATAATCAGACAGGAAGCAGAAAAAAAAAAAAAAAAATAATTGTAACAAGTTACTTATGAATTCAGATAAAAAAAATGTTTAACCCTTTAGCATTCCACCTGCCCAAACCAACTCAATAAATATCGGCTTGCAATGTTCAATCTGTTGTAAACTGTCCCATGTATATTCTACTATAATATATATAACCATATATTAAGAAATGGACAAAGTCCGACAATTTATTTATTAAAGACATTTTTATGTTTAACGTTCTTTTTTATAGATACAAGTATTTAAGTAAATGTTCTGTTTATAATAAACAGTATTAAATAACATTTACCAGCCTGAATGTCCGAGAAATTTTCATAGAAAATAACCATGTCAAAAATAATGCAAGAAGTCACACAGTGAGACTTTTAGAACCAATATTTACAGAGATGGGGAGAGTGTTGAATACTAAAGGGTTAAATATGCATTTGTTTTTTTAATTATTTTAGCCCGAGCAAGGCAATAAAGCCACTAAGACACAAGAAGTTATTGAGTGTGAAAAAATAAGAGAAATCAAATAAGAAGCAAGAACAATAAGAGGAATCAAAAAGATTGCATTGTGGTTTAATGGATATCAGCTCAGAATGAGAAATCAAAGACTCAGGTTCAAATCCAGTAGAGTTCATTGCATTCACTTACACACAAATACTCTTAAGAAAGGTATGAATCCATTTCATCTCTTCCCAGCTATGGGTTGAAGAGTAGGAAAGACTTGGTTGGCAACCAGTCTACTGCAGAAAGAAATGGCAACCTAGTGCAGGAAAATCTTCTGCCTAGTCGGTCATGAATCAAAAGAGACATGATTGATGAAGCGTGAATTATGTATGGCACTTAGCTTGAACCATATGACTAAATTTATCAGTTAATTGTCTGATAGAGTTCACATTGAATTAATCACATTTGATTAGCGATTAAAGCAATTATTATAAACTCAGTAAATTGCTTTCTCTTTTAATTAAACCAGCATTTTTTTTCTCTTAATTGAAATTATGCTCAGGCTCATTATGGTGAGAAACTATCGCACTGGGTTTTGTAAAATATACCTTTTGTATTCATATAATCTTTTATTAAAATACCTCAATGTATTCCTTGTAGCAATTATTACAGGTGATTCCTCACCACCACTTTGTCAATAATTTTTTTGTCTTCTTTGGTATTACTATCACAATAAGTTTGCTAGTATTCTACTGCTGTAATATGCAGCCACTTCTCACTAAATGACTGGGTTCTTCTCCACTTGCCTAGTTACTAAACGAGCCAGTCACTGAGATGTACCTGACCA
This sequence comes from Acanthosepion pharaonis, assembly GCA_903632075.3. NCBI lineage: Eukaryota > Metazoa > Mollusca > Cephalopoda > Sepiida > Sepiidae > Acanthosepion > Acanthosepion pharaonis. The sequence goes on along the minus strand of CAHIKZ030000046.1, from coordinate 2,142,415 downwards.
CTATTTCTGGCATCCTGATAACTGCTACTTTGTGAAGCAGACTCTTGCATGGATCATTCTGGGGTCAATTGTTATCTATCCAACATAGGGATTTTTTTTAAAGATGTAGTCTTGGGTATGATGATAAACTACATCCAGTAGCTAAGTCTCTGATTGGGAGGTTTTGAGGGTCATGGAACCACCTCTTAATTGATGTTGTTCCCAGGTCCACCCTGACCCAGAGTGGTAGCACCTGTTAGGGTCCCAACTATGAGCAAATAGTTAACACCACACACACACCCAAAGTGGAGCCAAAATACATTTTTATAATAAAAATACAAGCAACACATTTTCATCATAAAAAAATTACTACCAATATATTTTTGAAAGAAGAAAATTACTAGCAATACATCTTTGGATGAAAAATTACTAATGCAAGGAGTTGATATGCCACTAAACAAACAAATGTAATCTTCATATTTCTTTTAAGTACCTCCAAACATTAAAAAAAAAAAAAAAAAAGATGCATATTTACACTATTTACATTGTTTGGACTTTTGTCATCATTTTCAACCATTGTACAATTTGCCCTTCGTCAGATGATATACATTGGAATTTAAAACCAAACCCTTATTTCATCCATGGGGGTAGATCGTTCTAGTTCCACATGCCATGCCTTTTCTGGATATCTCAGTTCCAGTTATTTCCCTTTAGTAACTCAACTCTCCAAGTTTTTGTTCCCTCTGCTGTGACCAGGTATTGAACTCACAACATTTGAGTCAAGTCACTGGATCACTACACCCAACTCTTTTTTTGTTTCCTCCACTAGGCCATGTGTCCTTGTGAGATCCAGAAAAGGATTTTTTTATGTAAAAAATATTTTTATTATGTAAAAAATATTTTTTTTTTTTTTTTGTAAAAATTTTTTTTTTTAAAAAATATTTTTTTTTAAAAAAAAAATTTTTTAAAAAAAAAAAAAATATATTTTTACATAAAAAAAAATTTTTTTACATAAAAAAAAAAAAAAAAAATATTTTTACATAAAAAAAAAAAAAAAAATATTTTTTACATAATAAAAAATATTTTTACATAAAAAAAAAAATATTTTTTACATATATAAAAAATATTTTTTTTTTATGTAAAAATATTTTTTTTTTTTTAAAAAATATTTTTATTTTTTGAAAAAATTTTCTGATTAAAAAAAACCCTGGTTACAGAAAATCTGTTCTAAATTGTATAATAAAAAATGCAATAAAGCTAATCCAACATTTAATTAGAAAAACTTTTAATTACTTTAATGAATAGATGCAACTGACTTAAAACATTTTTTTTATTTTCAAGGAATTTTTACAGGAATGGTTTTCATTATTTTTTAAAATTTTAATTGGAATAATTTATTAACTTTTAAATTTTAAAATTCTGTATACATTTGTACCAACCAAGTGATATTGTTATTAGATTAAAACTGTATTTACTAATCATAAAAAGATCACAATTCAATGACTCCTAATATTTTTTACTTTTTTTTTTTTTAAATAGATAAACATTTTGATTTGTGTAAATACAGACATCCATACAGGATATCAGAAAATAAGATGGAAATAAACATTCACACTCTGAAAGAAATAACATGGGATTATATTGAGCTACATGGCTAAACCCATTACAAGGAACAGGTGAGATAGTCCAACCCCATAACAACAAAGCATTAGTTTCTGTTAGCTGGTGATTGTGAGTTCAATTCCTGTGCTGGGAAATACATAAATATATAGAACAATAACATTTGCTAAATTATTAAAATATGTGAACCAACTCTAAGGAAATCCTTATTTATTATTTTATAAAGTTCGAATTGATTAATAATCAGCCGTTCTTTTACCCAACCATTCCAATAAATAACAGAATAAATAGTATAAAATAAACAATCTAATAAATAAATAGTGTTTATTATTTTTGCTGTAAATTCTCAAGAACAAAGATAAAAATTCATTTTCATGCTTTTAGGTTTTATTTTTTTTACAATTCTAACCATCACTTTTTAAGACAAACATTGCCAAGGAATGAAGATTGTTAAAATAACAGCAGTGTCAATGAAAAAAATTGTGTTCAACTGGTCTGTCAGGTATTCATCAGGCAAATGAATGTTCACCCTCTGGGAGAAATACCATGGGTTTATATTGAGCTCCATGGCTGCACCCATTACAAAGAACAGATAAGTCAATCCAACAACAAAGCTTTAGCTTCTATTAGCTAGTGGTTGTGAGTTCAATTCATGTGCTGAGCAATACATAAGTACATAGAATAATAACAAGTTATAGTAAATTTAAAATTTATTGGTAATTTTCTAACATTTCCTCAACAAGCTATAAATAAGCTATAAAGTCAAAGTACCTAAAATTCAATAAAATATTAGAATATTAAGACATTTTTAAGATTACTGGGTAGTTAAAAAAAAAAAAATAAAATTTGCATAATGTTCCCAGTGTATTCGTCATGTAATTTTTTCAGCTATTGTCTCCCTTAGTTAAATTTCCCAAACATCAGGATATTACTAAATCACTCAATGAGATTAATTAAACTTAAATCAGCTAATTTTTCTCAAACAACATTTCAGCAAAGTATATTGTATTTTTTAAAGATTTCTTAATAAAGACTTAATTTCTTAATAAATTATGTTGTATTAACAGATATGTCAATATGAATAAATTTATCAATTTTACTGGTAAATAGAAAAAAAATTCAATCAGTTCAAATTCAATTTGAAATACACCAAAGTATTTTCTTTATTGGACATATTAAATTTAATCTATGAGTACTGAATTCAAACTGAAATAAAAACTTCCAAAAAGATTTTTTAAAATGCACTACAAATTTAGGTATCACATTTTTTTGAGGCACCATGTTTTAATATAATTTTTAGATTCCTTTTAATGTAACATTAATTGTACTAATACCAATTTTACTATAAGTAAATATTAATTTACCTCTTTTTCTTCATGACCAATCAAATTCTGTAAGACATTAAGGGTTCCTGTGACTATGAAGAACAAACTGGAATCCTAAAAAAAAATTTTAAATCATTATGTGATAGAAAGAAGAATATCTATAAAAAATAAAATAAAAAAATTTGTTAAAGTAAAAAAAAATTGTTAAATAAAGGTCAAATTTGTTAAAGTAAAAAATAGACAAATTTGTTAACAAAAAAATAAAAAGAAATGTATTTAAAAAAAAAAAAAAAATAAGACAAACTTGTTTTAATTTAATAAATTTTTTTTAAAATAAAAAAAAAATTTAAAGTATTAAAAAAAGTTTTTTTAAATAATTTACAAAAATAGATAATAAAAAAAAAGTTATTTTTCAGAAAAAGTGAAAGAAAAATTGAATATTGTGCTATTTCCCCCTGCATCAGGTAAACTCTACCCAATGAAGCAGCCTCAACTTTACCTGTAAAAGCATTTTTTTTTTTTTTTGCAGGAAGGAAAAAGTAATTTTATATGCTATCAAATATGGTAAATAAAAAATACTGCATATATATATATATATATATATATATATATATATATATATATATATATATATATATATATTTTAAGTCCAAAATCTTTTTTTTTTTTAATCAATTATCAATTTATGCTGTGAACAGAAAAGAAATTAAAAATTAAAATAAAAAATGTTAGTGATAGAATAGAGCTATTATATGTATAATGTAATTGATAATGATTTTATTATAAGAATGCATTGAAAATCAGGAAGAAAGGGATTGTCAGTGGTTAAGAATGAATGCAAGCATTACTGATACAAAAGAATTCATAAAGGTATGATATAGAATTATCTTTTATCTTCATAAATAAATATAAACAGGCAGAGACCTGTAAACTTTATAGTGAAATTCAAAACAAATGCTAAATCCTACCTGATCTCCCTGTTTCTGCAATATGCTGCCAGCTCGGAATTGTTTTAATGTCAGTTTCCCATCCAACAAATTGGGATCCTGCAAACAAACATTTAAAATGATATTTTACACCATCGATATTTTCAAAATATAAAGGGTGTTTCTTGTTTGTTGAAACAAAGCAGTGGTCTCTCAGACAGGGAGAGGTTGAGAAACATGAGGACCTTGATGAGGAGGAACAGTGGCTCCATCAGGATGGTGATGTTCCTCCTCACATTGTTAATGCTACCATGGTATGGCTCCATGAAATGTTTGGGGGAGCATCTCATCATCCGCAAAGATGAAGTAGAATGGGCATCTCAATCGCCTGACCTGAAACCCCCAGATTTCTTTCTCTGGAGGTTCCCCAAGGGCAACATCTACCATGGCAACCATTGCTGCATTGATGACAGCCATCACTGAGAAGATTCAAGCAATCACTCAAGAGGAATGTGCACGTGTTATCAACATCTTTACACTCAACAGTGTCTTCAACTGAACAGCGGACATCTGAAGTTTGTACTCTAGGGCTCCTCTTAACATTTTTGTTCCATGTTGCAGATCCTAAAATATTATCCTTTTACCTTTCACTGAATGTAATTTCCATTACTCTATCATTTCTTATCCTTGATTTGTGCCCAAACATTTTGTTTCAAAAATTATAAAAACACCCTGTATTAAGATGGTGGTTCAGTTTATGCGAGTTCATTATCAATAAGTGCTCCCAAAAATAAAAAATGGTAAGGGGAAAAAAACTCTGCACCATTGCTGCATGTAAGGCAGTCATTGAGAAGATTCAAGTGATCACCCAATATGAATGTGCAGCGGACATCTTTACATTCAATAGTGTCTTCAACTGAACAGCGGACATCTGAACTCTAGGGCTCCTCTTAACATTTTTGGTTCCTGTTTGAGACTAAATGGTTGCAGATCCTAAAATGTTATCCTTTTACCTTTCACTAAATGTAATTTCCATTACTCTATCATTTCTTATCCTTGATTTGTGCCCAAACATTTTGTTTCAAAAATTATAAAAACACCCTGTATTAAGATGGTGGTTCAGTTTATGCGAGTTCATTATCAATAAGTGCTCCCAAAAATAAAGAATGGTAAGGGGAAAAAAAACTCTGCACCATTGCTGCATGTAAGGCAGCCATCATTGAGAAGATTCAAGTGATCACCCAATAGGAATGTGCACGTGATATCAACATCTTTACATTCAATAGTGTCTTCAACTGAACAGCAGACATCTGAAGCCTATACTCTAGGGCTCCTCTTAACATTTTTGGTTTCTGTTTGAGACTAAATGGTTGCAGATCCTAAAATGTTATCCTTTTACCTTTCAATAAATGTAATTTCCATTACTCTATCATTTGTGGTCCTTGATTTGTACCCAATCTTTTCGTTTCAAAAATTGCGAAACATCCTGTAAAAAAATAAAGATCTGAAGCTGATAATGTTGTTCTTTATGATCCAAAGTATGACACATCAAAAGGTAAGTATGGGAGAATGGTTTGCCCAAATGATTGGCATGACAGTCACAAATTATTTTTTTTTTTAGAAGATATCTGTTGAGAAAAACAAGGAAAAATTTGTGATTCATTTTCCTGGTGAAATTATTTTTCTTTATCTGTCAAGCAATTTATTTTCTTCACATCCCATTAGCCATAGAAGTGTTCCATGTTTATTGCTAACTTTTAACTCTCTGCAATATTTATAAGCATTTCATCCATTCAGTATAAGTGACCAGATAACTGTAATAGCCCCATCTTTGATTTTCAGTTTGTCATTTTCTTGTTGCCATAGTAGGATATGACTACACTAATACAAAAACCATCTACACTATTGTCTGATTTTGATTGACAAATGGTATTGCCTACATATAAGTTAAGATATCCAAGTATGTAAAAGGTATAAGGGCTTAACAAAAAAAAATCATAGTTAATAACTTTGAGTGAAGCCCATATCCTGTGTAGCAGAAAACCAAATAGTACAGAGTATAATTAACAGAAAAATATGATAATTCAATCAATACCAAAAGACTCATTCCCAGAAATGATGGAAACCATGATGAACTCTGTTTTTTTTTTTTTCCAAATTTTCACGCAATTTGTTGTCCAGTTGCATTAAAGCTGATCAGTTAACGGTCTTCACTGGCACCATTAACCTTTAGCATTCTGCAATATTCGTAAGTATTTAATTCTCATTCATTGGGTATACTTGGCCAGACAACTGCAGTAGCATCATCTTTGATTTTCAATTAGTCATTTTCCTGTTGCCATAGTAGGATATGACAGCACTAGCACAAAATTCAACTACACTATTGTCAGATCATCATAGTTGCATGTAGTGGCAATACAAACATTTTGCTTGACAAATGAAACACAAATACAATTTCACACACGGTCCAGCTTTAACAGAGATGTACATTTTCTTCCTCTCTCTGGTTTTCTTTTTTCTTTCTTTCTTCTTCTGTATACAGTTCAGTTTCAAACACGATTCAACTGCAACAGGGATATACACTTTCTTCCTCTCTCTGGTTTTCTCTTTTCTTTCTTTCTTTCTTCTTCTTTACACAATTCAGCTTGTAACAGAGATATATACTTTCTTCCTCTCTGGTTTTCTCTTTTCTTCAAACGCAGACTGTATTCTCAGCGTACAAATTCCTTTGCGTCTTCTGTGATAAATAATGTGATTTATCGCCTTCAATTTGGGGTTAACGAACAGAAATACATGTTCTTATATTTCTTGTCCAGAGTTGCTCCTTCAAAGACAAGACAGCAACTGACTCCCAAGTAATTTTCTAACTCTCACGTGTCCTGTGCTTTGGCGCAAATTCCAGCTTACATCAGTCCCCTGTCTAGCTTCTGTCTAGACATCTGTTGCTACAGGTAATTGGGGCAGTCAACCTCTTGACTTGCTTTCCCAAAATGTCTTGAGACTCCCGTGTATGGGCTATCTGCGTCCGTCACAGACATAGTTTATCATCTTACCCTGGACACGGATGTAGTTTATCATCATACCCAGGACGCCCTTGGGGAAGAGTGGAATTTTTACCCCACTGTAGATGATGCAGTCTGCATATTCTAAACCCCACCAAAGGACAAGTAATTGGTTTTCAAGAGTACAAAAAACTGAAAAATTGAAAATAGCTCTCTGACAAGCTTTATTTTTAATATCTCTATCAGTGATCGAGTTTTGAATACAATGCTTTTATACTGGAAGTAATAACAAAAGTAATATAGGGTGTTATGACAAAATTATACACAAATGCGGACAAGACAATAGATCCCCTCCCCAATCAGTGATCTTACTTACAAGGTTTTTACTACCAACAGTCAAGAGGAAAAAATGCCATGATGAGCCTTCAGGATGTAGGCAATTAGGACTCTATATTCTTTTTCTGGGAATCTAACTTTTATGTCCATAAAAAAAACTGTCAAAAGTACAGTTTTTCCCTTGACACCACTATTATTTTAACTACCTTTACTCCTCAGTAATGTTTATTGTTTTAAAAAGCAATGATTAGAATTTAAATAAAACCTAAACAATATGAAAGTAAATTATACATTTTATTTATTCTTGAGAATTGACAAAGATATTAAACACGATTAGATTGTTTATTGGAATGGTTGGCAAAACCTCAGCTAATTGCCAATCGATTCAAACTTTATAAAATGGTAAATAATAAGGATTTCCTTAGAGTTGGTTCACATATTTTAATAATTTAGTAAATGTTTATAAATTTATAAATAAAAATTGTTTTCATAATGACCCTAGGCTAGAAACATCAATGATGATGTGTATCAAAATACCCAAGAGATGTATTTTACAAAACTTTATAAATTGGTAAATGATAAATATTGCTGTTTGGACTGTTGTCCTCATCTTTATTGCCATATTCTCAATGTTCAGACAGATGAATATTGCATAAGTTTTAATACAATTGTATTAGTTTTTAGAATGTTGTAAATATAAAATTACTCTTGTAAATAAACAATCTAATAAATAGTGTTTAATATTTTTGTCAATTCTCAAGAACAAAAAAAAATTCATTTTCACTTTCATATGTTTATGTTTTATTACAATTCTAATCATTGATTTTTAAAGCAAATATTGCAGAGAAGTGAAAGTAGTTAAAATCATAGCGGTGTTAAGAGAAAACTGTCCTTTTGATACAGTTTTTTTGCAGGCACAAAGGTTATCTGTGAATAATTATATTCTTGGGAAAACTGATGGAATTGTTTTCCATTACCTACTCCATGATTTGGAATTCAGAGTATTCTGACTAGTAGCCATATAAGGTTAGAGAGTCCAGTTTACTCTGCTATTTAACTCATAACTGGAGGGAGAAGAGATGGTATTCATGCCTTTCCCAAGTGCATTAGTGCAAATGTGGACACAACAGACTAGCACTTTTGCTATAAATATTTTCATGACAATTGTTCTGATGAGTTTTGTTCTTTTGCACCTAAATTTTAGTACTAGAAATTAGTATTTAATTGGAGGGCCGAGTTAAAACCGTTTTTTTTTTTAAAGCACAAAGGTCTCGTCATTTTACAGTTGAAATAGCTAGATGTAACCCTAAGTTACATGCTAACAGTTTCTTTTCTCGTACTTCTTGCTTGTGGAACTCTCTTCCAGCTCCTTGCTTTCCAGTCAACTTTATCTTCTAAAATTTAAATGCAATATCAATCTTTATCTTTTGTCTTCTTAATTCCTGTTCTTTTATTGTTCTCTCTGCTTAATGTTTCCTTTGTCTCATATTCTCTGACACTCAGTAATCTCTTGCACCTTAGTGGCTTTATTGCCCTGTTTGGTATGTAATGATTAAAAAAAAATTACACACTGATATTGGTTACATTACCCATACATTTTTTTAAAATTATGAACAAGAACAATCTATCCCCACAAATTAAATAAAGGGTTCAGTTCAAAATTCCCTGATGATTATCCAGATCGACAGAAGGCTGAAGAACACAGCAGCCAAAATGTTATGATAATAACAACAAAGATTAGGGCATTAGTCCATCACTAAATAATGTAAATGAACAAAAATTATTATAATGTTAATGACAAAACACTTACCTTCAACTTGAACAAATTGGTCAAGTCCTGTTTGACCAATTCTATTTTCTTTTGGTCAATCAGTGTACGTCCCATTGTGAGAGAGTAGCCCATTGGGTCAGACCCATGGCGTTTAATATTCATTCGCTGCATCTCTAATTCGTCATCACTCTAAAAAAAAAGTTATTATTTGTCAAGCATATAGGAGGAGTGAAAATTTCTGATGAGAAAAATAACTTATGAAAATATTACAAACTTCAATGTATTTAGTCTATTGTTGAATTAACTTTTATTATTAACCTTTAGTACACTGCATTATTAGTATTACTTTCTTTTTCACAGCTTTCTTTCTCTATTGCAGTAACCTTACTTTTACTTTCACTAAAATGTTTTCTGTTGCCATAGCAGGATATGACAACACAACTATGGATAAACTTTTTGCACAGCAATTGAAATTACATACACAGTCATAAAAGTTAATAAAACATTAAGAAAAATTCTATTATAACTTCTCTATGTGCGTACATTGAGCATACATCAAGTAACACCAAATGAAAAGGACAGTGGACAACAAATTGTCTTCTGTCAAATGGGTAATACGAACAGAAAATAGCGGGCTGGAACAAAAGTTTGTGTTTTTCAGTAAGTGGTATTTGAACATGTGATTTCATTTCACACATGACTGAAATTTATAAGATCTATTCTAAAAGACCTTGATGGTACAGAACAGGAGTAATGCTATAAAACAGATGTAGAATAAGGAACCTTTCTTCCAAGATAAATGGATCTATGGTGACCTCAATATGTACAAAGCTCACCCTAAAAGATAGCAGATTTTTCACTCAGCGTCACACCAGAGAAGGTAACCTCATAGCTACCAGGTGGAGATTCAAACCTCATGTTACGTCAGTGGCTTCTCCAGGTATTTAAACAGGTAGTTGATCCAGCTATGATTAGAATGTGCACACATGGGAAAACACGATGACTAGATATACAAGCAACCAATCCAATTCTTGCAAGATCCACGTTTGGAGAAAGTTCCCAAAGCCATAAACCTACTTACAGGCAAGAGGTGAATAAACAATTTTATTCTTGAGGTATTTTGTCTTGAATTCCAGTTAATCTTTGTAATCATTATACATGTAATGATGAGTACTTAGGTTACAGAACAAAGTTACATACCCTGTCTTCGGTTAATTACTCTCATATCTTTTGAACACCCTCCACAAGTCTTATCTTCAAGTTGTATTACTAAAATTATTACAATACAAAGTTTCAACATTTAGTGCTGTCCACTGACTTTACTGATACTCCATTGACTGATGTAACTTTTCAACATTTTTTTTTTTTTTATCTACTAAATATTTCTGGGAGTAAGGAGGGAAAAAAGTTAAAAAATAGAGAATTTTACCCAGAATTTGTTTTAACAAAATTTGACAATCGATATAATGTTGAAAAATGAGAAAAAAAAAAAGGGATTGTCAGTGGTCAGTAATTAATGCCTGCATTACTGAAAGAATAAGGTTATGTATAATGAAAATTCATTGATAATGATTTTACTATAGAAAGGCATTGAAAATCAGGAAGAAAGGGATTGTCAGTGGTCAGGAAGAAATACAAGAATTGCTGACAGAATAGGACTATTATATATATGACTAGCAGGCTTCACCCACTCGCTATCGCTTCACAAAATAACATATTCACTACTTGAAATCTTTGAAACAAAAATTTTAAATGAACATTTTATTTATAAATTGGCTTGTTATGATTAAGTTTTACAAATAGATGCCAACTTGTTGAAGGCCAAGTAAAATGCAAATTTCAAACACTTCTCTGCACTATATAAAACGATATTCCTAAACAGAACTATTTTTGATATGAAAATCAAAACAATCCTTGAATAAAAGAACAGTAATGAAGGGCAGTTAATTAATGTGAAACTTTTTTTAAAATCAATATGCAAATTAGCAAAACCTGAAGAGTGATATTGCCTCGAATTAAATAAGTTATAATACAAATATTGAGCTTTTAGCATGTAAATTACTATAAAGTATAGCTGGGGATTTTTAATCTTGGAATTCGTGGGAGAATTGAGCTCCAATTTCACATTTATTTATATAGATTCCATAATATAGGTTTTACTTAATTAGCTATTTTTCTCTAACTCTTCAAATGTTGAATGTATAACTAATTCTATTTTCCCATCTTTGCACTATATTAATTTTATCTTATAAATTGTCCTGTTCTGTCACCCATGAAATAAAAACAAGAGTTTGTACGGAAAATAAGGACCCATGCACATCAAATTGCCTTTAAATCAAGTGGCAGCAGAAGAATTATTGTTGAACTTTTAAAAGCTAAGCTTAAACATTAATTCAGTACTTAAATGCAGCAATCAGTTTTGAGTTCTTCTGCAGTTTATTGATGCCTATCGCATCTACTCCTCTCTAGCTATTGTGATGATAGCCAATAAAGAGTTTTCCTCAGAAGCTAGCTTAAATATCGCCCAATGGCTTTTAAGCTAGTTTATAATAAAACATGCACTGCAATTTTGAATACAAAAGGAAAATAAGAGTTACTCTTCTTGAACCATGAAAGCAACAATAATGGCTAGTATAATATATTAATATATATTTTTAACCTCACATAATTTGGCAACCCTGAATCTGAGTGCAACAAAAATCATTCTCCGTGCGTAACTTTTATAGGGCTTTTGAATGAGCTATGAAGCATTGAAATCGGACCAGTGGGAGCGGAGGAGTTGCTTGGACACACACATACACTGTACCTTATATATATATATATTTTTTTTTTTTTTTTTTTTTTTAAGCATTTCACCCCAAGCAAGGCGGGAAGCCACTAGGACGCAAGGGGTTACAGAAAATAGGAAGATTAGATAGGAGTGATAGAAGAAAGGATGAGGGTAGTAGATAGATTAAGGCAACTGGAGATGTCGATTGACATTACACTTGAATAGCTGGAGATTATAACTCACAGGGAAACAGGAGAAGGGAAGAGAGTTCCACAGGCGAGAGGTGCGAGACATGAAGCTATTAGAGTAGAAGAGACGGCTACATTTAGGAGTTTCGACAGTGAAGGGGTGAGAGCGGGATGCCAGCCTATATATATAAGATGGAAATGCATTGCTAATGATTTTACTATAGGAATGCATTGAAAATCAGGAAGAAAGGGATTGTCAGTGGTCAGGAAGAAATGTAAGCATTAATGATTGAATAAGTGTATTATATGCATAATGTGAATACAGTATATTTAATTAACCAATTGCTTTTGCTACCTATTCATGTAAATTCATCATCACCTGGAAAATCAATTTTTTTTTTTCATCTTCTCTGAAAGTTAAAACAAAAATAAATTTATGATATTTTAATGGTTGATAGCTTACCAATCTTACAGGTGCCAGTCCTCCAGGAACAGATCTTTGGTAGCCGATAGTTTGAACCCTGCCTCGCATGCACTCATTCTCAAAAACTAATGGATCATAAGCTTCTTCTTCAGATATGGAATGGCTTAGAACACTCTTTGGATTACCTGAAAAATTTTAAATTTAAGCAAATTTAACATTTGGTGAAGTGTTGCAGATAACATTCATCTGAATATTCAAATATTTAGTAAAAACAAAAACTTTTTTTTTAATTAACCTTTTTCCTATAGATTTATAAATTTATACAACTGGTGTGTCATACCTAAGTTTTAAAAATCAATCTCACCAGGACATAGGTGTTCATGTCTCTCCACAGCTTCCTGTATTGTTGTTATTGGCAATATTATCTCCTTTATGGCAGCTTTCCTTTGCACAAACTTATCAAGTTGATTCCTTCTGTTTCTTTTATCTTCAATTTGTCTTTTGAGTGTTAAATTTTCCAGGCCTACTTTCCTTGTTATGTCTCAAAAGTTTCAGCTCTCTTTTTCCAACTGTTAGCAAGATTTTCTTGGTAGATCCTATTTTCCTTAGAACTTGCTCACTTGTTAAATGCTCTCGGAACATTTGTCAGTAGGACTAAATCACAGCTCCCTCAGGTTTTTTCTTAATCTGTCCCAAGGCTTATGGCCATATCATGTTGAAACATTGGTTCCACTACAATCACCAATATTAAGCAACAGCAAACCTTATTGGTACCTAGATGGGTGACCGCTTGGGAATACTGGGTGCTGTATGCTTGGATGTGTGGGTGGTATAAGGGGCTTACAACCATATGTTGAAACATTGGTTTCCGTACGATCATGAAAGTTAAGCAACATTAAGCGTGGTCAGTAACTTGATGGGTGACTGCTTTGGAATACCACATACTGTAAGCTTTAATGTGCAAAGTGATGCAATGGATAACAACTCGGAATTAAAAATCGTGCAGCTAAGTTCCAATTGGGTTTGTTATATTTCCTTACGCACAAATACCCTTGGGAAAGGTATGAATCCATCTCTTCTCCCCCCAACCTATGGGTTAATTAGTAGGATTTGTATCAGTAAATGATTATTATCCCCCTTCCCAAATTCTTACAATCCCAGAATATTTTCCGGTTTGATATAACCTACAAATGGTTGATATCCATAAAAAAAAAAAAAAAAAAAAAAAAAAAATCAATCATCCATCACAAATTTTCACTGTCACAAAAGATAACTGACATCACATGACAATCCAGCGCACTTGTCATTTTGATATTTTTCAGCCTCTTACGACCTGATTCAGTTTCTGAAAACTATCTTTCACTATTCATATGGCTTTTCAACTTTCCGTATCCTACTGTCATCACACTGCCCAAACAGTTGAATTTCTATCCTTATTTTAACATCCCCAATGTGTAAGTCACACCTTCAGCGACCCTTTTGCCGAGTACCATGCATAGTTTTCTTACAATTAATAGTCAATACTTTCTTCTTGCTTTCTCTATCTTATCTAAAGCTCCTTCGAAGTTAAGGTTATATTCAATGATAGCAAATCCTGGTGCTTCTAAATTTCTTACAATCATCTCAATGTATAAGAAAACACATTATCACGGTCCTCTTAAACAATTTACCTCTTTATAAAAAGCAATTATAGTTTTTAATATCAAAAGGTCCTAATTTGAACATTGTTGCATCTCACATTTTTGAGATAACAGAGAAATAAATAAGACAAACTCGTAGGTAAGTAATGAAAGAGAAGGTTTACTACACAAAGGTACATTTAGCAAATGACCTAATGCTAACTCAGCTTATTTACATAAACAAATGATTCCATTCATTTATGTCCTATATGAAAAACATACACCTGCAGTCTTTGGTCATTTTTTAACTGACTGGTCATCTTTATCTCACAATGTGGTTTGATTTCCCTCTACATAGTTAACAGAAATAAAGTGGCCAATATGTTCCCATTCTCTTGGAAATTAAATATTTTATAGAACCTGTGATAGCTATTTTTTTTTCTTTTATATGGCATATCCATTCAGGAAATGGACAGTCATGAGTCTCCACAACTTCCTATTCTTTGTTGCTCTAAGCAATGTTTTTGTTTTTTTGGGTTTTTTTTACAGTGAGATTCACCTTGTACAAGGCCTAAGAGTCACTTGAGATAGAGTGTTACAAAGTGAGGAGTTAGCTAGATGGTAACCATGGTGGTCTGAAGTAACCTGAAGACTAATGAAGGCAGAAGGGGTTACATTATATGTATTATGTAAATGCATTGCTAATGATTTTATTATAGGAATGAATTGAAAATCAGGAAGAAAGGGATTGTCAGTGGTCAGGAATGAATGCAAGCATTACTGATAGAATAGGGCTATTATATGTATAATGTAAATGCATTGCTAATGATTTTACTATAGGAATGCATTGAAAATCGGGAAGAAAGGGATTATCAGTGGTCAGGAAGGAATGCAAGCATTACTGATAGAATAGGGCTATTATATGTATAAATGGAAATAAATTGCTAAATATTTTTTATAGGAATGCATTGAAATGAGGAAGAAAGGGATTGTCAGTGTTCAGGAATTAATGGAAGCATTACTGATGAATAGGGCTATTATATGTATAATGTAAATGCATTGCTAATGATTTTACTATAGGAATGCATTGAAAATCAGGAAGAAAGGGATTATCAGTGGTCAGGAAGGAATGCAAAAACGCATTACTGATAGAATAGGGCTATTATATGTATAAATGGAAATAAATTGCTAAATATTTTACTATAGGAATGCATTGAAAATTTGTCAGTGTTCAGGAATTAATGGAAGCATTACTGATAGAATAGGGCTATTATATGTATAATGTAAATGCATTGCTAATGATTTTAATATAGGAATGCATTGAAAATGAGGAAGAAAGGGATTGTCAGTGGTCAGGAATGAATGCAAGCATTACTGATAAAGAATAGGGCTATTATATGTATAATGGAAATGCATTAATGATTTTACTATAGGAAAAATGCATTGAAAACCAGGAAGAAAGGGATTGTCAGTGGTCAGGAATGAATGCAAGCATTACTGATAGAATAGAAGCTATTATATGTATAATGTAAATGCATTGCTAATGATTTTACTATAGGAATGCATTGAAAACCAGGAAAAAAGGGATTGTCAGTGGTCAGAATGAATGCAAGCATTACTGATAGAATAGAACTATTATATGTATAATGTATTGCTAATGATTTTACTATAGGAATGCATTGAAAACCAGGAAGAAAGGGATTGTCAGTGGTCAGGAATGAATGCAAGCATTACTGATAGAATAGGGCTAATATATGTATAATGTAAATGCATTGCTAATGATTTTACTATAGGAATAATTGAAAACCAGGAAGAAAGGGATTGTCAGTGGTCAGGAATGAATGCAAGCATTACTGATAGAATAGGGCTAATATGTATAATGTAAATGCATTGCTAATGATTTTTACTATGGAATGCATTGAAAACCAGGAAGAAAAGTTGTCAGTGGTCAGGAATGAATGCAAGCATTACTGATAGAATAGTGCTATTATATGTATAATGTAAATGCATTGCTAATGATTTTACTATAGGAATGCATTGTGAAAACCAGGAAGAAAGGGATTGTCAGTGGTCAGGAATGAATGCAAGCATTACTGATAGAATAGGGCTATTATATGTATAATGTAAATGCATTTATAATGATTTTACTATAAGAATGCATTGAAACCAGGAAGAAAGGGGATTGTCAGTGGTCAGGAATGAATGCAAGCATTACTGATAGAATAGGCCTAATATATGTATAATGGAAATGCATTGATAATGATTTTACTATAGAAATGCATTGACAATGAGGAAGAAAGGGATTGTCAGTGGTCAGGAATGAATGCAAGCATTACTGATAGAATAGGGCTATTATATGTATAATGTAAATGCATTGCTAATGATTTTACTATAGGAATGCATTGAAAACCAGGAAGAAAGGGATTGTCAGTGGTCAGGAATGAATGCAAGCATTACTGATAGAATAGGGCTATTATATGTATAATGTAAATGCATTGCTAATGATTTTACTATAGGAATGCATTGAAATCAGGAAGAAAGGGATTGTCAGTGGTCAGGAATGAAAAGCATTACTGATAGAATAGGGCTATTATATGTATAATGTAAATGCATTGCTAATGATTTTACTATAAAATGCATTGACAATTAGGAAGAAAGGGATTGTCAGTGGTCAGGAATGAATGCAAGCATTACTGATAGAATAGGGCTATTATATGTATAATGTAAATGCATTGCTAATGATTTTTACTATAGAAATGCATTGACAATGAGGAAGAAAGGGATTGTCAGTGGTCAGGAATGAATGCAAGCATTACTGATAGAATAGGGCTATTATATGTATAATGTAAATGCATTGCTAATGATTTTTTTTTAGGAATACAAAAACCAGGAAGAAAGGGATTGTCAGTGGTCAGGAATGAATGCAAGCATTACTGAAAATAGCTATTATATGTATAATGTAAATGCATTGCTAATGATTTTACTATGGGAATGCATTGAAAATCAGGATGAAAGGGATTGTCAGTGGTCAGGAATGAATGCAAGCATTACTGATAGAATAGGGCTATTATATGTATAATGTAAATGCATTGCTAATGATTTTACTATGGGAATGCATTGAAAATCAGGATGAAAGGGATTGTCATATGTATCAGGAATGAATTACAAACATTACTGATAGAATAGGGCTATTATATGTATAATGTAAATGCATTATGTAAAAATGATTTTACTATAGGAATGCATTGAAAACCAGGAAGAAAGGGATTGTCAGTGGTCGGAATGAATGCAAACATTACTGATAGAATAGGGGCTATTATATGTATAATGTAAATGCATTGCTAATGATTTTACTATAGAGATACGTGAAAACCAGGAAGAAAGGGATTGTCAGTGGTCAGGAATGAATGCAAAGCATTACTGATAGAATAGGGCTATTATATGTAAAATGTAAATGCATTGCTAATGATTTTACTATAGGAATGCATTGAAAATCAGGAAGAAAGGGATTGTCAGTGGTCAGGGAATGAATGCAAGCATTACTGATAGAATAGGGCTATTATATGTATAATGTAAATGCATTGCTAATGATTTTACTATAGGAATACATTGAAAACCAGGAAGAAAGGGATTGTCAGTGGTCAGGAATGAATGCAAGCATTACTGATAGAATAGGAGCTATTATATTTATAATGTAAATGCATTGCTAATGATTTTACTATAGGAATGCATTGAAAATCAGGAAGAAAGGGATTGTCAGTGGTCAGGAATGAATGCAAGCATTACTGAAATAGAATAGGCTATTATATGTATAATGTAAATGCATTGCTAATGATTTTACTATAAATACATTGAAAATGAGGAAGAAAGGGATTGTCAGTGGTCAGGAATGAATGCATGCATTACTGATAGAATAGGGCTATTATATATAATGTAAATGCATTGCTAATGATTTTACTATAGGAATGCATTGAAAATCAGGAAGAAATTGTCAGTGGTCAGAAATGAATGCAAGCATTACTGATAGAATAGGGCTTGTATAATGTAAATGTTGATAATGATTTTTACTATAGGGAATGCATTGAAACCAGGAAGAAAGGATTGTCAGTGGTCGGAATGAATGCAAAAAGCATTACTGATAGAATAGGCCATTATATGTATAATGTAAATGCATTGATAATGATTTTTACTATAGGAATGCATTGAAAACCAGGAAGAAAGGGATTGTCAGTGGTCAGGAATGAATGCAAGCATTACTGATAGAATAGGGGCTATTATATGTATAATGTAAACGCATTGCTAATGATTTTACTATAGGAATGCATTGAAAACAGGAAGAAAAGGGATTGAGTACAGGAAATGAAATGCAAGCATTACTGATAGAATAGGGCTATTATAGTATATAATGTAAATGCATTGCTAATGATTTTACTATAGAATACATTGAAAATGAGGGAAGAAAGGATTGTCAGTGGTCAGGAATGAATGCATGCATTACTGATAGAATTTATATGTATAATGTAAATGCATTGCTAATGATTTTATATAAGATGCATTGAAAAATCAGGAAGAAAGGGATTGTCGGTGGTCAGGAATGAATTCAAGCGTTACTGATAGAATTTTTTTAAAATGTAAATGCATTGATAATGATTTTTACTATAGGAATGCATTGAAACCAGGAAGAAAAGGATTGTCAGTGGTCAGGAATGAATGCAAGCATTACTGATAGGGCAGGGGCTTGTTATGTATAATGTAAATGCATTGATAATGATTTTACTATAGGAATGCATTTAAAACAGGAAGAAAGGGATTGTCAGTGGTCAGGAATGAATGCAAGCATTTGATAGAATAGGGCTATTATATGTATAATGTAAACGCATTGCTATTAATTTTACTATAGGAATGCATTGAAAACCAGGAAGAAAGGGATTGTCAGTGGTCAGGAATGAATGCAAGCATTACTGATAGAATAGGGCTATATATGTATAATGTAAAATGCATTAAGAATGATTTTACTATAGGAATGCATTGAAAACCAGGAAGAAAGGGATTGTCCGTGGTCAGGGAATGAATGCAGAAGCATTACTGATAGAATAGAACTATTATATGTATAATGTAAATGCATTGCTAATGATTTTACTATAGGAATGCATTGAAAACCAGGAAGAAAGGGATTGTCAGTGGTCAGGAATGAATGCAAGCATTACTGATAGAATAGGGCTATTATATGTATAATGTAAATGCATTGCTAATGATTTTACTATAGGAAATGCATTGAAAATCAGGAAGAAAAGGGATTGTCAGTGGTCAGGAATGAATGCAAGCATTACTGATAGAATAGGGCTATTATATGTATAATGTAATGCATTGCTAATGATTTTACTATAGGAATACATTGAAAAATGAGGGAAGAAAGGGATTGTCAGTGGTCAGGAATGAATGCATGCATTACTGATAGAATAGGGGCTATTATATGTATAATGTAAATATTGCTAATGATTTTTACTATAGGAATGCATTGAAAATCAGGGAAAGGGATTGTCAGTGGTCAGGAATGAATCATCATTACTGATAGAATAGAACTATTATATGTATAATGTAAATGCATTGCTAATGATTTTACTATAGGAATGCATTGAAAACCAGGAAGAAAGGGATTGTCAGTGGTCAGGAATGAATGCAACATTACTGATAGAATAGGCTATTATATGTATAATGTAAATGCATTGCTAATGATTTTACTATGGGAATGCATTGAAAACCAGGAAGAAAGGGATTGTCGGTGGTCAGGAATGAATGCAAGCATTACTGACAGATTAGGCTATTATATATAATGTAAATGCATTGCTAATGATTTTTACTATAGGAATGCATTGAAAACCAGGAAGAAAGGGATTGTCAGTGGTCAGGAATGAATGCAAGCATTACTGATAGAATAGGGCTATTATATGTATAATGTAAATGCGCAATGATTTTACTATAGGAATGCATTGAAAACCAGGAAGAAAGGGATTGTCAGTGGTCAGAATGAATGCAAGCATTACTGATAGAATAGGGCTATATATGTATAATGTAAATGCATTGCTAATGATTTTACTATAGGAATGCATTGAAAACCAGGAAGAAAGGGATTGTCAGTGGTCAGGAATGAATGCAAGCATTACTGATAGAATAGGGCTATTATATGTATAATGTAAATGCATTAATGATTTTTACTATAGAATGCATTGAAAACCAGGAAGAAAGGGATTGTCAGTGGTCAGGAATGAATGCAAGTATTACTGATAGAATAGGGCTATTATATGTATAATGGAAATGCATTAATGATTTTACTATAAATGCATTGAAAACCAGAAGAAAGGGATTGTCAGTGGTCAGGAATGAATGCAAGCATTACTGATAGAATAGGCTATTATATGTATAATGGAAATGCATTGCTAATGATTTACTATAGGAATGCATTGAAAACCAGGAAGAAAGGGGATTGTCAGTGGTCAGGAATGAATGCAAGCATTACTGATAGAATAGGCTATTATAATGTATAATGTAAATGCATTGCTAATGATTTTACTTTCATAGGAATGCATTGAAAACCAGGAAGAAAAGGGATTGTCAGTGGTCAGGAATGAATGCAAGCATTACTGATAGAATAGGGCTATTATATGTATAATGTAAATGCATTGCTAATGATTTTACTATAGAAATGCATTGACAATGAGAAGAAAAGGGATTGTCAGTGGTCAGGAATGAATGCAAGCATTACTGATAGAATAGGGCTATTATATGTATAATGAAATGCATTGATAATGATTTTTACTATAGAAACGCATTGAAAACCAGGAAGAAAGGGATTGTCAGTGGTCAGGAATGAATGCAAGCATTACTGATAGAATAGGGCTATTATATGTATAATGTAAATGCATTGCCTAATGATTTTACTATAGGAATGCATTGAAAACCAGGAAGAAAGGGATTGTCAGTGGTCAGGAATGAATGTAAGCATTACTGATAGAATAGGGCTATTATATGTATAATGTAAATGCATTGCTAATTTTTTACTATAGAAATGCATTGACAATGAGGAAGAAAGGGATTGTCAGTGGTCAGGAATGAATGCAAGGATAGAATAGGGCTATTATATGTATAATGGAAATGCATTGATAATGATTTTACTATAGGAATGCATTGAAAACCAGGAAGAAAGGGATTGTCAGTGGTCAGGAATGAATGCAAGCATTACTGATAGAATAGGGCTATTATATGTATAATGTAAATGCATTGCTAATGATTTTACTATAGGAATGCATTGAAAACCAGGAAGAAAGGGATTGTCAGTGGTCAGGAATGAATGCAAGCATTACTGATAGAATAGGGCTATTATATGTATAATGTAAATGCATTGCTAATGATTTTACTATAGGAATGCATTGAAAACCAGGAAGAAAGGGATTGTCAGTGGTCAGGAATGAATGCAAGCATTACTGATAGAATAGGGCTATTATATGTATAATGTAAATGCATTACTAATGATTTTACTATAGGAATGCAAAAACCAGGAAGAAAGGGATTGTCAGTGGTCAGGAATGAATAAGCATTACTGATAGAATAGGCCTATTATATTATATGTAAATGCATTGCTAATGATTTTACTATAGGAATGCATTGAAAACCAGGAAGAAAGGGGATTGTCAGTGGTCAGGAATGAATACAAGCATTTGCGAATAGGCTATTATATGTATAATGTAAATGCATTGCTAATGATTTTTACTATAGAAATGCATTGACAACGAGGAAGAAAAGGGATTGTCAGTGGTCAGGAATGAATGCAAGCATTACTGATAGAATAGGGCTATTATATGTAAATGTAAATGCATTGCTAATGATTTTACTATAGAATGCATTGAAACCAGGAAGAAAGGGATTGTCATCAGGAAAATGAATGCAAGCATTACTGATAGAATAGGCTATTATATGTATAATGTAAATGGTTACAATGATTTTACTATAGAATGCATTGAAACCAGGAAGAAAGTGATTGTCATGGTCAGGAATGAATGCAAGCATTACTGATAGAATAGGGCTATTATATGTATAATGTAAATGCATTGCTAATGATTTTACTATAGGAATGCATTGAAAACCAGGGAAGAAAGGGATTGTCAGTGGTCAGGAATGAATGCAAGCATTACTGATAGAATAGAGCTATTATATGTATAATGTAAATGCATTGCTAATGATTTTACTATAGGAATGCATTGAAAACCAGGAAGAAAGTGGATTGTCAGTGGTCAGGAATGAATGCAAGTATTACTGATAGAATAGGGCTATTATATGTATAATGGAAATGCATTGCTAATGATTTTACTATAGGAATGCATTGAAAAACCAGGAAGAAAAGGGATTAAACAGTGGTCAGGAAATGAATGCAAGCATTACTGATAGAATAGGGCTATTATATGTATAATGTAAATGCGTGCAATGATTTTACTATAGGAATGCATTGAAAACCAGGAAGAAAGGGATTGTCAGTGGTCAGGAATGAATGCAAGCATTACTGATAGAATAGGGCTATTATATGTATAATGTAAATGCATTGCTAATGATTTTACTATAGGAATGCATTGAAAACCAGGAAGAAAAAGTTGTCAGTGGTCAGGAATGAATGCAAGCATTACTGATAGAATAGGGCTATTATATATATAATGTAAATGCATTGCTAATGATTTTTACTATAGGAATGCATTGAAAACCAGGAAGAAAGGGATTGTCAGTGGTCAGGAATGAATGCAAACATTACTGATAGAATAGGGCTATTATATGTATAATGTAAATGCATTGCTAATGATTTTACTATAGGAATGCATTGAAAAATCAGGAAGAAAGGGATTGTCAGTGGTCAGGAAATGAATGCAAGCTTTTACTGATAGAATAGGGCTATTATATGTATAATGTAAATGCATTGCTAATGATTTTACTATAGGAATGCATTGAAAAATCAGGAAGAAAGGATTGTCAGTGGTCAGGAATGAATGCAAGCATTACTGATAGAATAGGGCTATTATATGTATAATGTAAATGCATTGCTAATGATTTTTACTATAGGAATGCATTGAAAACAGGAAGAAAGGGATTGTCAGTGGTCAGAATGAATGCAAGTATTACTGATAGAATAGGGCTATTATATGTATAATGTAAATGCATTGCTAATGATTTTACTATAGGAATACATTGAAAACCAGGAAGAAAGGGATTGTCAGTGGTCAGGAATGAATGCAAGCATTACTGATGAATAGGGCTATTATATGTATAATGTAAATGCATTGCTAATGATTTTACTATAGGATGCATTGAAAATCTTGAAGAAAGGGATTGTCAGTGGTCAGGAAATGAATGCAAGCATTACTGATAGAATAGGGCTATTATATGTATAATGTAAATGCATTACTAATGATTTACTATAGAATACATTGAAAATGAGAAGAAAGGGATTGTCAGTGGTCAGGAAATGAATGCATGCATTACTGATAGAATAGGGCTAATATATGTATAATGTAAATGCATTGCTAATGATTTTACTATAGAAATGCATTGAAAATCAGGAAGAAAAGGGATTATCAGTGGTCAGGAATGAATGCAAGCATTACTGATAGAATAGGGCTATTATATGTATAATGTAAATGCATTGCTAATGATTTTTACTATAAAATGCATTGACAATGAGGAAGAAAAGGGATTGTCAGTGGTCAGGAATGAATGCAAAGCATTACTGATAGAATAGGCTATTATATGTATAATGGAAATGCATTGATAATGAATTTACTATAGGAATGCATTGAAAACCAGGAAGAAAGGGATTGTCAGTGGTCAGGAATGAATGCAAGCATTACTGATAGAATAGGGCTATTATATGTATAATGTAAATGCATTGCTAATGATTTTACTATAGGAATGCATTGAAAACCAGGAAGAAAGGGATTGTCAGTGGTCAGGAATATGAATGCAAACATTACTGATAGAATAGGGGCTATTATATGTATAATGTAAAATGCATTGCTAATGATTTTTTACTATAGAAATGCATTGACAATGAGGAAGAAAAGGGATTGTCAGTGGTCAGGAATGAATGCAAAGCATTACTGATAGAATAGTATTATATGTATAATGGAAATGCATTGATAATGATTTTTACTATAGGAATGCATTGAAAACCAGGAAGGAAAAGGGATTGTCAGTGGTCAGGAATGAATGCAAGCGTACTGATAGAATAGGTAATATATGTATAATGTAAATGCATTGCTAATGATTTTACTATAGGAATGCATTGAAAACCAGGAAGAAAGGGATTGTCAGTGGTCAGGAATGAATACAAGCATTACTGATAGAATAGGGCTATTATATGTATAATGTAAATGCATTACTAATGATTTTTACTATAGAAATGCATTGACAACGAGGAAGAAAGGGATTGTCAGTGGTCAGGAATGAATGCAAGCATTACTGATGGGAATAGGAATATGTATAATGTAAATGCATTGCTAATGATTTTACTATAGGAATGCATTGAAAACCAGGAAGAAAGGGATTGTCAGTGGTCAGGAATGAATGCAAGCATTACTGATAGAATAGGTATAATGTAAATGCATTGCTAATGATTTTACTATAGAATGCATTGAAAATCAGGAAGAAAAGTTGTCCAGTGGTCAGGAATGAATGCAAGCATTACTGATAGAATAGAAATATTATATAACATAATGTAAATTTTTTTTACTATAGGAATGCATTGAAAACCAGGAAGAAAAGGTTGTCAGTGGTCAGGAATGAATGCAAGCATTACTGATAAATAGAGCTAATATGTATAATGTAAATGCATTGCTAATGATTTTACTATAGGAATGCATTGAAAATCAGGAAGAAAAAAGGATTGTCAGTGGTCAGGAATGAATGCAAGCATTACTGATAGAATAGGGCTATTATGTATAATGTAAATGCATTGCTAATGATTTTTACTATAGGAATACATTGAAATGAGGAAGAAAGGGATTGTCAGTGGTCAGGAATGAATGCATGCATTACTGATAGAATAGTATTATATGTATAATGTAAATGCATTGCTAATGATTTTACTATAAATGCATTGAAAATCAGGAAAAAGGATTATCAGTGGTCAGGAATGAATGCAAGCATTACTGATAGAATAGGGCTATTATATGTATAAATATAAATGCATTGCTAATGATTTTACTATAGAAATGCATTGACAATGAGGAAGAAAGGGATTGTCAGTGGTCAGGAATGAATGCAAGCATTACTGATAGAATAGGCTATTATATGTATAATGAAATGCATTGATAATGATTTTACTATAGGAATGCATTGAAAACCAGGAAGAAAGGGATTGTCAGTGGTCAGGAATGAATTCATTACTGATAGAATAGGGCTATTATATGTATAATGTAAATGCATTGCTAATGATTTTACTATAGGGATACATTGAAAACCAGGAAGAAAGGGATTGTCAGTGGTCGGAATGAATGCAAGCATTACTGATAGAATAGTATTAACCATGTATAATGTAAATGCATTGCTAATGATTTTACTATAGAAATGCATTGACAATGAGGAAGAAAGGGATTGTCAGTGGTCAGGAATAGATGCAAGCATTACTGATAGAATAGGCTATTATATGTATAATGGAAATGCATTGATAATGATTTTACTATAGGAATGCATTGAAAACCAGGAAGAAAGGGATTGTCAGTGGTCAGGAATGAATAAGCATTACTGATAGAATAGGGCTATTATATGTATAATGTAAATGCATTGCTAATGATTTTTACTATAGGAATGCATTGAAAACCAGGAAGAAAAGGTTGTCAGTGGTCAGGAATGAATGCAAGCATTACTGATAGAATAGGGAGCTATTATATGTATAATGTAAAATGCATTGCTAATGATTTTTACTATAGAAATGCATTGACAACGAGGAAGAAAGGGGATTGTCAGTGGTCAGGAATGAATGCAAGCATTACTGATAGAATAGGGCTATTATATGTATAATGTAAATGCATTTGCTAATGATTTTACTATAGGAATGCATTGAAAACCAGGAAGAAAGGGATTGTCAGTGGTCAGGAATGAATGCAAGCATTACTGATAGAATAGGGTATTATATGTATAATGTAAATGCATTGCTAATGATTTTACTATAGGAATGATTGAAAACCAGGAAGAAAGTGATTGTCAGTGGTCAGGAATGAATGCAAGCATTACTGATAGAATGGGCTATTATATGTATAATGTAAATGCATTGCTAATGATTTTACTATAGGAATGCATTGAAAACCAGGAAGAAAAGGATTGTCAGTGGTCAGGAATGAATGCAAGCATTACTGATAGAATGAAACTATATATGTATAATGTAAATGCATTTAATGATTTTTACTATAGGAATGCATTGAAAACAGGAAGAAAGGGATTGTCAGTGGTCAGGAATGAATACAAGCATTACTGATAGAATAGGGCTATTATATGTATAATGGAAATGCAAATGATTTTTACTATTGCATTGAAAACCAGGAAAGAAAAGGATTGTCAGTGGTCGGAATGAATGCAAAGCATTACTGATAGAATAGAGCTAATATATGTATAATGTAAATGCATTGCTAATGAACACTATAGGAATACATTGAAAACCAGGAAGAAAGGGATTGTCAGTGGTCAGGAATGAATGCAAGCATTACTGATAGAATAGAGCTATTATATGTATAATGTAAATGCATTGCTAATGATTTTTACTATAGGAATGCATTGAAAACCAGGAAGAAAAGTTGTCAGTGGTCAGGAATGAATGCAAGCATTACTGATAGAATAGGGCTATTATATGTATAATGTAAATGCATTGCTAATGATTTTACTATAGGAATGCATTGAAAATCAGGAAAAAGGGATTGTCAGTGGTCAGGAATGAATGCAAGCATTACTGATAGAATAGGGCTATTATATGTATAATGTAAATGCATTGCTAATGATTTTACTATAGGAATGCATTGAAAATCAGGAAGAAAGGGATTGTCAGTGGTCAGGAATGAATGCAAGCATTACTGATAGAATAGGGCTATTATATGTATAATGTAAAATGCATTGCTAATGATTTTTACTATAGGGTGCATTGAAAACCAGGAAGAAAAAGGGATTGTCAGTGGTCAGGAATGAATGCAAGCATTACTGATAGAATAGGGCTATTATATGTATAATGTAAATGCATTTCTAATGATTTTACTATAGGAATACATTGAAAATGAGGAAGAAAGGGGATTGTCAGTGGTCAGAATGAATGCATGCATTACTGATAGAATAAGCTAATATATGTATAATGTAAATGCATTGCTAATGATTTTACTATAAATGCATTGAAAATCAGGAAAAAGGGGATTATCAGTGGTCAGGAATGAATGCAAGCATTACTGATAGAATAGGGCTATTATATGTATAATGTAAATGCATTGCTAATGATTTTTACTAGAAATGCATTGACAATGAGGAAGAAAGGGATTGTCAGTGGTCAGGGAATGAATGCAAGCATTACTGATAGAATGGGGCTATTATATGTATAATGGAAATGCATTGATAATGATTTTACCATAGGAATGCATTGAAAACCAGGAAGAAAGGGATTGTCAGTGGTCAGGAATGAATGCAAGCATTACTGATAGAATAGAGGCTATTATATGTATAATGTAAATGCATTGCTAATGATTTTACTATAGGAATGCATTGAAAACCAGGAAGAAAGGGATTGTCAGTGGTCGGAATGAATGCAAGCATTACTGATAGAATAGAAGACTATTATATGTATAATGTAAAAAAAAATGCATTGCTAATGATTTTTTACTATAGAAATGCATTGACAATGAGGAAGAAAGGGATTGTCAGTGGTCAGGAATGAATGCAAGCATTACTGATAGAATAGGGCTATTATATGTATAATGGAAATGCATTGATAATGATTTACTATAAAATGCATTGAAAAAACCAGGAAGAAAAGGATTGTCAGTGGTCAGGAATGAATGCAAGCATTACTGATAGAATAGAGCTATTATATGTATAATGTAAATGCATTGCTAATGATTTTACTATAGGAATGCATTGACAATGAGGAAGAAAGGGGATTGTCCAGGAATGAATGCAAGCATTACTGATAGAATAGGGGCTATTATATGTATAATGTAAATGCATTGCTAATGATTTTACTATAGGAATGCATTGAAAACCAGGAAGAAAGGGATTGTCAGTGGTCAGGAATGAATGCAAGCATTACTGATAGAATAGAACTATTATATGTATAATGTAAATGCATTGCTAATGATTTTTACTATAGAAATGCATTGACAATGAGGAAGAAAGGGGATTGTCAGTGGTCAGGAATGAATGCAAGCATTACTGATAGAATAGGGCTATTATATATAATGGAAATGCATTGATAATGATTTACTATAGGAATGCATTGAAAACCAGGAAGAAAAGGGATTGTCAGTGGTCAGGAATGAATGCAAGCATTACTGATAGAATAGAACTTTATATGTATAATGTAAATGCATTGCTAATGATTTTACTATAGGAATGCATTGAAAACCAGGAAGAAAGGTTGTCAAGGAATGAATGCAAGCATTACTGATAGAATAGGGCTATTATATGTATAATGTAAATGCATTGCTAATGATTTTACTATAGGGAATGCATTGAAAACCAGGAAGAAAGGGATTGTCAGTGGTCAGGAATGAATGCAAGCATTACTGACCAATAGAACTATTATATGTATAAATGTAAATGCATTGCTAATGATTTTACTATAGGAATGCATTGAAAACCAGGAAAAAAGGATTGTCAATCAGGAATGAATGCAAGCATTACTGATAGAATAGGGCTATTATATGTATAATGGAAATGCATTGCTAATGATTTTACTATAGGAATGCATTGAAAACCAGGGAAGAAAGTTGTCAGTGGTCAGGAATGAATGCAAGCATTACTGATGAATAAAGCTATTATATGTATAATGGAAATGCGTTGCTAATGATTTTACTATAGGAATGCATTGAAAACCAGGAAGAAAGGGATTGTCAGTGGTCAGGAATGAATGCAAGCATTACTGATAGAATAAGGGCTATTATATGTATAATGGAAATGCATTGCTAATGATTTTACTATAGGAATGCATTGAAAAACCAGGAAAAAGGATTGTCAGTGGTCAGGAATGAATGCAAGCATTACTGATAGAATAGGAAGAAGACTATTATATGTATAATGTAAATGCATTGCTAATGATTTTACTATAGGAATGCATTGAAAACCAGGAAGAAAAAGGGATTGTCAGTGGTCAGGAATGAATGCAAGCATTACTGATAGAATAGAACTATTATATGTATAATGGAAATGCATTGCTAATGATTTTACTATAGGAATGCATTGAAACCAGGAAGAAAGGGGATTGTCAGTGGTCAGGAATGAATGCAAGCATTACTGATAGAATTAGACTATTATATGTATAATGTAAATGCATTGCTAATGATTTTACTATAGGAATGCATTGAAAACCAGGAAGAAAGGGATTGTCAGTGGTCAGGAATGAATACAAGCATTACTGATAGAATAGAACTATTATATGTAAATGTAAATGCATTGCTAATGATTTTATATGGAATGCATTGAAAACCAGGAAGAAAGGGATTGTCAGTGGTCAGGAATGAATGCAAGCATTACTGATAGAATAAGAGCTATTATATGTATAATGCAAATGCATTGCTAATGATTTTTACTATAGGAATGCATTGAAAACCAGGAAGAAAGGGATTGTCAGTGGTCAGGAATGAATGCAAGCATTACTGATAGAATAGAACTATTATATGTATAATGTAAATGCATTGCTAATGATTTTACTATAGGAATATTGAAAACCAGGAAGAAAGGGATTGTCAGTGGTCAGGAATGAATACAAGCATTACTGATAGAATAGGGCTATTATATGTATAATGTAAATGCATTGCTAATGATTTTACTATAGGAATGCATTGAAAACCAGGAAGAAAAGTTGTCAGTGGTCAGGAATGAATGCAAGCATTACTGATAAATGAAACTATTATATATATACGTAAATGCATTTTGGCAATGATTTTTACTATAGGAATGCATTGAAAACCAGGAAGAAAAGGATTGTCAGTGGTCAGGAATGAATGCAAGCATTACTGATAGAATAGGGCTATTATATGTATAATGGAAATGCATTGCTAATGATTTTACTATAGGAATGCATTGAAACCAGGAAGAAAAGGGATTGTCAGTGGTCAGGAATGAATGCAAGCATTACTGATAGAATAGGGCTATTATATATGTATAATGTTGCATTGCTAATGATTTTACTATAGGAATGCATTGAAAATGAGGAAGAAAGGATTGTCAGTGGTCAGGAATGAATGCAAGCATTACTGATAGAATAGGGTATTATATGTATAATGTAAATGCATTGCTAATGATTTTACTATAGGAATGCATTGAAAACCAGGAAGAAAGGGATTGTCAGTGGTCAGGAATGAATGCAAGCATTACTGATAGAATAAACTATTATATGTATAATGTAAATGCATTGCTAATGATTTTACTATAAAAATGCATTGAAAACCAGGAAGAAAGGGATTGTCAATGGTCAGGAATGAATGCATGCATTACTGATAGAATAGGGCTATTATATGTATAATGTAAATGCATTGCTAATGATTTTACTATAGGAATGCATTGAAAACCAGGAAGAAAGGGATTGTCAGTGGTCAGGAATGAATGCAAGCATTACTGATAGAATAGGGCTATTATATGTATAATGGAAATGCATTGCTAATGATTTTACTATAGGAATGCATTGAAAACCAGGAAGAAAGGGATTGTCAGTGGTCAGGAATGAATGCAAGCATTACTGATAGAATATAGAGCTATTATATGTATAATGTAAATGCATTGCTAATGATTTTACTATAGGAATGCATTGAAAATTAGGAAAAAGGGATTGTCAGTGGTCAGGAATGAATGCAAGCATTACTGATAGAATAGAGCTATTATATGTATAATGTAAATGCATTGCTAATGATTTTACTATAGGAATGCATTGAAAATGAGGAAGAATAATTAAAATAACAGTGAGATCCGGAAAAAAAACTTACGCAATCAATATAAACCAAAGACACCACATCATGATGCCAATTACACTATACCTCAATTTTGTAGCAGCTTGAATTTTCAAAAAATGTTTCTTTTACAAGTCATTCTCAATTCAACTATCAACAGAGGCTCCATAAATATAGCCTTTTCCAAATCAAAAATTTCCACCCTCCCCCAACATACCAGAACTCTTGCACACTTACCAGAGCTGTCACTTAAAGAATGACGAGACAACTTCTCTGAAGAACTACTGGCAATATCAGTCAAAGACATGCTGTCCGAGGATGTAACCAGCAAAGATGGTGTAGATTGAGTGTCTTTGATATTGGTTGATTGGTACGGACTCACAGAACTGGCCATTGCAAGTGCATAAATATTTAGAGACTTTATGTTCTCTTCAG
Organism: Acanthosepion pharaonis; assembly: GCA_903632075.3. NCBI lineage: Eukaryota > Metazoa > Mollusca > Cephalopoda > Sepiida > Sepiidae > Acanthosepion > Acanthosepion pharaonis. The sequence continues at coordinate 2,110,849 of CAHIKZ030000046.1, read as the reverse complement.
GTGCGGTTGCCTGAAAGGGTAAAAGTGGGGAGAGACAAAAAATAAATAAATATTTTAGTAACACTGAATTAGTAAATGTATTCCAACTATATTTAATTTGATATACTAAAATATCACATATTTTGGCAAAGAATGGAATTTTCACTTTTTTTTTTTTTTTTTTTACACACCTTCTCAAACGTGTGCTTGTTTTGATAAAATGTTTTAATAATGAATCTAAATAACTCCATTTTTTTTTTTAATTTTATGTTGTTGTTATGATCCAGGTTAGGACCAAGGAAGAACAACACGAACACAAGAGTAGAAATAACGAAGGTATATTATACAAAATAATAATACAAAATGTGGAAGGTGTTAGTATGACTGTCAGTCTGTTTTGGAGTGAACTACTATCGGCTCGACTCGATTCATCCCTCTCTCTTGAGAGGCATAGTATACATAGTGTTAGGAAGAGTTCATTCTATAGTTATAGGTAAGGACCCATGACAGTTGTAATGAAATGTCCCACTCTCCCTATCGCCTATGGTAGACTGACTATACTGGTAGATATATATTATGAGCACAGGATATACCTGGCAGACTTGTTTTGGGAATTATTAGCATGCTAACAGATTCCCTGATTTTCAGTAGCATATTCTCTTTTACAATAAACCTCTCTTTTCATCTACGTCCGTGTCGCTGTTCCTTTCAATAGAGTACTACCTTTGTCTGTTTGTAACCTTCTTTAAGGATACGTTTTATTTGCTTAATGTTATCAATCAGTTATTGTTATATATATATATATATATATATATATAAAAATTAAAAAAAACAATGTCCTCAAGAGTGATCACTTTTTCTGTTTGCATAAAAATGTACTTGACTTGATAACATGGTACGTCGAATATTTTAACAATAGATAGAATTTTTTTTTTTTTTCTCTCCATACTTGGCCTAAATGTTATTAGCCTGTTACGGCTATAAAAAACCCAATCCCCAAAAACTGATCATAATTATCAACTTCCTCAGGGAATTTTTTTTTTCCTGTTTGAATGAATGGGATGAGGAGGTATCATTATTTACACTATATTTAAACTATACAAAATTCAGGTGATAACAACAACAAAGATGAGGACAATAGTTTGGATATGAATAATGTAAATAATTCCTCAGGAAATTTATAAATGTGGTCATGATTTGATAAAATCAATCCATTATTTTTTTTATATTTACTTATTTTTTTTTTTTTTTGCTTAATGTCATCAGACAGTTATTGTTATCAAAAACATCCTGGCTACCAAAACAATTACAATAAGTGACTTCTTCTGTATACATGAAAATGTATTCTTGATTTGATAACATAGGACACCAAATACTTTAACAATTAATGTAAACCATTCTATTTCTCATAGTCTTATGTTGTTAGATGGTTATGGTTACCTAAAAGACCCTGTCCCCACAAATTACAATTAGCAGCTTCCTCTGTACAAGACGAGTTCAAAAAGTATCCAACCTTTGGCCACAAGAAAAAAAAAAAAAAAAAAAAAATTTTTGTATATTTCATAAATTTTATTAAAATCACCTTCAAAATACTCCCCTTGCAAGTTCCCATACTTTTCCTAGAGGTTCCTCCACAGGTGGTAACACCTTCTCTGGAATGCTATGGAGTTCCAACGTCTTTTCTCAATTTCCTTTTACGACTCAAATCGCTTCCCTTTCAGCGTGGCTTTCAGATTGAGGAAGAGCCAGAAGTCACAGTGCCAAGTTGCGACAGTATGGAGTCTATGAAACAAGTGGTATGTTGCTTTGATCAGGAAAGCTTGGATTATGTGGGCAGAATGTATGGGCACATTGTCAGGGTAAAGTTTCTAATTCTTCGCCACCCACATGTCTGGCCACTTTTGATACACAGCATCACGAAGGCAATCTATAGCCGCCAGGTAATATTCCTTATTGGTTGTTTGAACTTGTGTATATTCATCATGTACAATACTATACGAGTCAAAGAAATCACTCTTTAATCCAAGTTTTGCCCATGGCATTACCAAAGGCTTACTAAATCTCCTGGATCGTTTGAACTTTAGTATCACCAAGCTTTTGGCAAAACTATGCAATATCTCTGCTCTATGCATTTCACCATTTTGCATGAAAATCCTATGAGCACAAACTACATGTCTGTACTCTAGGCATAACAGATAGGAACTGATATTACCTAACTGTGCAAAAATTTCCACACATGCACAGGAAAGGTGGTGTTATCTCTCACCCACAAAAATTTTGCTCACACATAATTTTTTTTTTCACCTCATATCTAAAAATGTGTTCTTGACTTAATAACAAAAGACAAATATTTTAAAAATGAATAGAATTTTTTTTTCCTCATGCTTTGCTAAAATGTTATCAGTCATTTATTGTTATCAAAAAGCCCAGTCCCCACAAATTAATCATCATAATAGACTTAAGGAAATTTGAAAATGTATTCTTGATTTGATAAATCAAATGTTTTTATTTAATTGGAGTCATTTCCATTCATTGTTATTTTCTTTGCTTAATGCAGTGGTTCCCAAATGGTGTGGGAGAAGAAGTTAACAGGTGAGGCTGAATGTTTGAAAGACAATCAAAGATTTAGAAAAGGTTTCAAAAAATTAATCTGCCAAAAATAAATATGATTTCAAAATTTAAAATATTATGGACTACTTGTAATTACATGCATGAGTTCCAATGTAAATAGTTATAAATAATTATTGACCGATTTTATCATTGTGATAATTTTGCATTATATCAAGTTTTAAGAATATAATAACTATGGTCTGCAAATTGGAGAAGAGAGTTATCAATGATAATATTCTGACTTTGGATCCATGGTTATCTCCCTTCAACCTTTAATTTTTATCTTTAAATGTACTTTTTATCACGTAAAATTTGTTGAGGTGTGAGCAAATATTTTGAAAAAAATTTTTGGGGAACCACAGGCTTAATGTTATTGGGAACAGTCGACCAGACTGTTCATGACTGTCAAGCACTCCGCCTCAGCGGACAGGAACTTCGACGAAGCTTTGCCAAAGGGCAAAGTTTCGTCCGGGGAGGTAGACAGATATTTTTGGCCGAGCCTACGGGCTCGGAGAAACACACGTTAAACTCGGCCTTGTGCCACATACTTTCCTTGTGGGGGGACTGTTAAATATAACAAGCTTAATGTTATCAGCCAGTTATTTAAACAAACAACCTCGTTTTCTGTTAATTCTTTTTGCCTTCTTTGAGAAAGCTATTTCATCCAAACTTTTACAGTAGCTACTCATATATATATATGTTACACCCCCAAACACCACACAAAAAAAAAAAAAAAAAAACGGCACACTGCATGGCTTACAAACTCCTCCCCAATCAAATCTAAAATAAAAACAAAATTCAAAAACCAAAGCCAAATCTTACTGCAATTGAACCATAAACATTTTTTTTTTAAATTTTCGATACAAAATGTTCCTTCCAGAAAAAGAAAGAAAAAAAAAAAAAGAAAGAAAAGCTTTGAAGAAAGAAAATGCACCCTGGTATCACCAGGACCTGGTGTAATAAATTTCCAAGGAAACTTTTACTTACTGGATTTATAAGTTCAGTGCTGAGGCCAAGGTATTTATGCAGAGCGAGGAAAGTGACCCTCTGCAATCTGACCATGATGATCTGAACAACTCTGACCAAAGAATCAGGGTACAACTCAAATACCGATTGGAAAGACTGGACAGGTAACCTGAAGAAAAGAAATTCTGAAATCATGAAAACCTTGTATCCTCAAATGAATTAGGAACAATGTGGATTTAGACACAAAACACAAGTTACTACAGGTGATTATATATAAATTTACTCCAAACTTTTTTGTTTATCGAGGATAGACAATGCAAGAGGATTTCATATTAAATAGGGTAGAATAAAATAAAAACAAAGTATCGTTTTCTTTAAATAAAAATTGAAAGACAAATAACACACAAAAAAAATCTATATATGCTAAGGTCAGTGTGACACAATGTATGCTTTTCTTTACTTCCTGGCCATAAGGTCTGAATCTAAGTGTAGTTCTCATTTCTAACGGTAATACTAATATTAGTCATTTCCTTACATAGAAACATTAAGCATCCATTGTTACTTTCAGTTGAAATTTATAAGATCTACCTATTAAAACAATTTTTGAAGAAAATAGGTTGCTTAAGTCCAGTAGCTGTTATTGCTCCTTCCGGTATTTTTTTTTTTTTTTGGGGGGTATTGGAGGGGGGTATTGGAGGAGGGGGTTCCTTCCTAACCTTTTGTTTGAAGAAGTGGAATGTCAACATTTTGATTAAGTCATTATTTTGTCTTCAAGTTACATGCGATATCCATTTTAATTGTTGCTTTTGTTGATATGTGTGTGTTACCTCACTTGGTTCCACTAAAAACATGGCAGCGCTATTTAAGCCTATAAAAAAAACAAACATTTTCTTCTCTTCCTTTAAGTAAGTCTATAAAAAAGCTGATCTCGTCATCATAACAGATATGATTGCCTCCCTAACTGGAAGAGTTGCCTGAAGGAAGCTGAAGCGATTTCCACATTTAGGTGTTGAAATCATCATTCCTGTTTTTGTTCATTTTTGCTTTCTTTACCCTTTTCACCATTTCCTTCTTGGAAAGTCGCAGACACTGCCTTTCCTCTCAGAGAGATGCAGTAAATTTACTTTTCCTTTCTTTGTCATTGCTTTCTACTCTGGTGTTTGGGAGGTTGTGTTATCTTGCTTGTAACGCAAAAACGGCAGATGGAAGATGACACTGGAAGTCGTAGTCCCAATCCTGCATGCAAGCGGGTCATGATATGGGTCGTCCGATGTTGACCTGGGGGGCGAAAATATCGTTCGGCAGCATCCTGATTGTCCAAGCACCCTTCTCTAGGGACAGGATTACTTGCTCCACATGAAGAGAGGCCTAGAAAAGGTGGTCTAAACAAAGCTTGTCTCCTTGTTGGCTAACAGCGGTCAACAGGCTTTCAGTCAAGCAAACCCAATTCCCTGCTTTGTCTCTTTTATCGTTGCTTTATTTGCTGTTTTCTTTCTGCATGTTAATTCCCTTAACGTTCATTTGCAGAAACGTCATCTTGAGGGTCTGCACTATCATGACTGGTTTCCTAGCAACTGCAGCAGTTTGGCACCATTTTCTTTGGCATATCACCATTTTGAATTCAACCTAGCTTCATGGCAGCTTCATTTTGGTTTCCCGTCAAATTTTCTGGATTTATGTCTTGACATACCAAGTGCGACATTTTTATTCAGCACACTACCATTTTGGATTCCCAAGTCACTTCGCTCAAGTGATTTCTTTTCTTTACATCAAGGACAAAACACATGAACTTTTCAAAGACTTACCACTTGAATGCGGTTACCATGCACCTTTTTCTGGACTACTAAATTAACCACATTTGCATACACACACACACTTTGGAACATTTCTACATGTTTTTTAATATTTCACCCCTTTACCAGATGGTGACTCTTTCAAGTTCTTACAATTCAACAAGTGTACATAATTGTATTTAAGTGGTTGACTGTTTGCCAATTATAAAACTTTGGCATTTTTATAAAGAACTGTTTTTATTGTAACTCTGTTTTTGGTGTCAATTTATGCCTTTTTTTTCTTTTCTTTATTAATAATTTCCTGATTATTAAAACAGGTACCTGGTCTTAGTGCCTATATATATATATATATATATATATATATATATATATATATATATAAAAAAATGGATTCTCCCGTTGGTTTCTATGTATGAGGATCTGACAACTTAACCAATTGATTCAGTTATAAATTTTCTACAATAATCTTAAGTGGCACTTAAGATTCGCTAGTGATTTGCAAAGGAGGCTGCATATGGAGCAAGAGTGAGGATTGTAGAATGAGGTCACTGTTAGATTGGCTAACATTTTAGATCTTGCTCTTACTTCTTGAAGACGATTCAGACTAGCACTAAAACGCATTGATCTCCACTCTACCTACTCCAAGGCAGAGCACTCAAGGGTGTTATGAGGTATACTGACAGCTGACAAGTTGCTCCTCAGTTTGTCTTTGTCTGTAAGCCATCGATGTACTGGCTGTACATTAGGATCTTGGGTATCCTGTCATCAGACATTCTCAAGACATGACCAGTCCACCACAATTGAGAGTATATCAGGAAAGTCTCAATTCCTCCAATATTACCTGTTAAACAGGTCTACATTGGATGTCCTGTCTTGAAGGCTAACAGACAGCTCATATATATATATATATATATTGATAATATTTATGGTCAATGTGTGTGTGTATATATATATATATATATATATAGATAATATTTATGGTCAATGTGTGTGTGTATATATATATATATATATATATGAATAATATTTATGGTCAATGTGTGTGTGTGTGTGTGCATATATATATATATATATATATATATATATATATAAAATTCCCAAGAGGATAGAATCCAGGTAGAACTCAATGTCCAGGACAGAGTAAGAATATAATATAAAAGGCTCAAATTTTGTAGGTCTGAGGAATTGGATTGTGATTACGATTCCAATGTAATAAATTATAACCATAGAATATTAGTGTTTGAGCCTTATATATGATAAAAAATATACTTTTAAGATATGCTATATTTATGGGTTAAATTGCTCAATATCAGAGATAGAGCGCATGTAAATATAGAAGTGAATACTGAGGTTAACAACAGTGTTTCATGGTTGAGTCAAATTTTCAGGCCATTACACATGACCTGAAAATTGCGTCCAAGCATGAAACAGACTGTCACCACTCGGTCTTGACTTCTATTTTCACACACACACACAAACTCCCTCCTTGATTTTAATGTACTAAGGTTCAACATTTCAGCTTAGTTTCTAAACAGTAAGACTTTCTAAACAAATGATTTGTCAACAGGACATAACTGATAACTGACATCCATTAAACATGGAACTAAAACAATCTACCCCAGTTCGCAAAATAAAGGGTTCAGTTCAACATTCCAACCACCTGAAGAAGGCCAGAGTGTAAAACGGCCAAAACGTAATAAATATGGTGACAAAGATGAGGACAATAGTTTGAATAATGTAAATAGTGTACATAATACCTCATCTCAGAAATATAGACATTTTGGATTATACTGGTGAAAGATTGTGTAGAACCAGCCACATTTTTCTAAAGAACGCATAGCAGAGAAACAATGCATAGGGTGCTGCAAAGAATACAAAGACTCATTTTTTTTTAAAATTCATAATGTTCCTTCTCCAAGATTGCCTGTCAACCATAATTGGGGAAAGACGAAGTTAGCTCCTCGATTTCCCTTTCCACATTTACATTATCCAGACATCCTTACATGTAGACATCTAGGATTTTGATATACCTCCTACATTACCTCCCAGAAATACCTCTCACAGAATGGTAAGACATTAGTGGTAATGGTGTCTTCATCTAGCTAATTACTTACCATTATGTAGGCGGTATTTCTGCATGGTAGAGTAATGGATAGTGGCTCAGATTGAGAAATCAGAGAGTTCAAATTCCAGTCAAATCCATTACATTCATTTACATGCTAATACCCTCGGGAAAGGTATGAATCCTCTTCTCCCCCACCTAGCTATGGTCAAATAGCAGGACAGACTGGGTTCTATAGCATTGGATGGCAAATGGTCTACCACAAAAAGAAATAGCAACCTACCACGGGAAAAAAAAAAAAAAATCTGCCTCATCAGCCATGTATCAAAAGATACATGATTGCGTAAACATGTATCACGCATGGCACATAACTGACCCTTAGGAAAGGTATGAATCCTCTTCTCCTTACATCTGTTTTTGAAGAGTAGTCTTTGACCAGGTGCTATAGCCTTGGATGGCAAATGGTCTACCACAGAAAGAAATGGCAACCTACTGCGAGGAAAAAAAAATCACACTCGTTAGTCATGTATTGAAAGGTACATTTCGCCTAAGTACGTATCACGCATTGCATATAACTGAACTGATTTCTGCCACACCCTGTACATTTTTTGGGGGTCAGGCTGAGAACTATTAAGCATACACTTAAAAGAAAGAAGAAAAAAAAAAACAATCTTACTTGAGAACATTAGTGTCTTCAACAGCTTTGGCAGTGACAGTCTTAAATGGTGATGGATGACCCTGGAAACAAAGACAGAATAAAAAAAAAAATTAAATTTAGCACATCCCTATTTGAATTTTTTGATGAATCTTAATTCTTAAGTCAATGATTGAATAAACTCATGATGAGTTCTATGACAGTAAAATATCTGCAGAAATTCTATAGCATTGTTAAATATTTGAGCTTAACAACTTTAACAAAGAACAGGACAATGGCCTAGTGGGTAAAAGCATTGGTTTATGAATTTTGTGACAGTGGTCGTGAGTTCAATCCCTGGATCAGGAAGTGTGTACTCAGTGGAAACAGGTGAGCAAAACCGAACAGTACTACCTAACATAAAAACTCAATGATATCCCTAGACATGAGCAGTGGAACAAGAACAGTCTACCCTCATAGATTAAATAAAGGGTTCAGTTTAGAATTCCCTGTAGATTACTCAGATCGATATACACCTGAGGAAGTCCAGAGGGAACAACGGCTGAAACGTTGTGATAAAAACAACAAAGTCCACTGTACATAATAACTTCTCATTCCAGAAATTCGGACAAAACATTAACAAAATATTTCAATAGCAATCATAAATATGAATGCTGGTTATTTCGTAAAGAAAGTGAAAGGATTTGAAATGCATTTTTTTTTTTTTCCATTTCACTGAAATGGCCATTAAACATTTCCACCTTCCCTTCTTTCATTTTTTCACTGATATCAGCATCTGATACGTCTTTTTCATCTTTCCATGTGATCAAAATGAAATAGTCTATTATCTATGAGATATTAGTAGTTAAACACTTTTTCATTTTCTCACTGAAACCAAGTAGTGTCTTTGATATGTCTTTTCCATACAATCAAAACGGAATATTTATTTATGAGGTATTGGTGAGGCATAACAGTTGTGTTTCTATAATAGAATAGAAAATATTTAATAAGGAAAATTTTCTTTCAACTGAATATTTTTCCATAGAATCATGTAAGTGAAAAGTTTAACTTTTTACAACCCGATGAAATGTAAATATTTTTATATATATTTTAGAGAGGTACCCACAGAGGGGTGGCCAGATGAGAGGCAGCGAGACAGATACTTACTGTTAGTACATCTACAATACTCAGGAGACTGTGGATACTCTCACCTGTCTGGACTTCTTTTACAAGGTACTCAATATTATCCTGGAAATAAGAGCAAATCTTTTTTGTGAATGACAAATATATAAATTATACAAGGCTTGAGTGAAAAATAAAAATTCATTTTTTCCAATCCTATTAAACAAGTTTTAATCCAGATAGAAAAATGAAACTGGTATCAAAATGAAGGAAATTTATTTCTCTTTAAATTACAAGGGGTGATTGATAAGTAACATCTCCAATCTTATAAAACAAGTTTTAGAACAGATTGAATAATAAAACTGGTATTAAAACGAAATGAATTTATTTACTGAAAGTACTCAACAACTGTAAGTTTGAAATTGGCCTTCTTGCTTTTACCTTATTAAAAATACCTTTGCTTCAGTTGCAACTTTGGTAATTGCTTTATAACTTGATACAATTTCCAGAAAATTCTAATATAGGTCTTTCTAATGGAATCTAGCAACAGTAACAAGCTCTTTTCTAATTTACTATTGTGTATTAATGTATGTCTTTTATAAAAGCAATGTGGTGTCAAGTGGTAATTACTGTTGAAACAATATGTAATGATTTTTTTGTTAAACTAATTCAGTTTATTCAACATAATCATTTCAAGTTACATTATTACTGTTATAGAGTAGTTTCACAGTGGAGGCTTGTATTTCACTAAATCAGTCCTAAAAAGGTTTGACGTACAAAACATCAGGAACTAATATAATAGTTAATGACACAGCAATCTAGTTGTGGTGGTTGATACTTTAATGTCTGCCATCGACTGACTCACCAACTCACTGGCGACTGCTACTACTACTACTTATTATAGGTGGGAGAGTCTATTAACTATAGAATAGGTGTGTTCCAGTATAACAATTACATTGTCTACTAAATGTAGCACTACACAGTGGTGACCTCAGGATCAAGAATCTTATGTCATGGAATCTAATTTAGCACTATGGAAAAGAGAGTCAGTTGGTTATCATGGCCACAATCTGGCAACATCTGGAAATTCTTCTTTGCATATTATGTTTAATTAAAACCTGAGGAAGTCCCAAGCTCAAGGTTAAACCTTCAAATATGAGCCAGCCAGGTATTGCACAAAAGAAAGGTTTACAGCTATCTCTGATTAATAACAGTCTTGGAGTAATGATGAAGACCATGATGATGTCTTAAGATTTTAAGAGATTTTCAAGACTGAATACAAGAATTACTGATCAAATACCACTATCATATATTTGTTTTAATCAATTCATTCCAAGCAAGGCAATAATGCCACTAAGACAGAAGAGCTTACTTTCATGATGAGAAAACTTTAGAAGAAACCAAAAACCCAATCTTAAACAGGAAGCAATGGATAAACCTCTACTCCTGTTCAAAACAAATGCATTTTTAAAACAGGAGTGCATTGAAGATCAAGAAGAAAGTGATTATCAGTGGTCAGGAATTCATGCAAGTATTCAGTCAGTTATGTGCCATGCATGATACACGCTTAGGTAATTATGTACCTTTCGATACATAACTGACGAGGCAGATTTTTTCCCACGCAGTAGGTTGCCATTTCTTTCTGCAGTAGACCAGTTGCCATCTGAGCTATAGAACCCGGTCTCTCCTGCTATTTACCCATTGAGTAAAGAGGATTCATACCTTTCCCAAGGGTATCAGCATGGAAGTGAATGTAATGGATGTGACTAGAATTTGAACTCGACTCTCCAATTCCTCAGTCCGAGCCACTATCCATTACCCCACCATGCCTCCTCATGCAAATATTACTCATAGAATATGGCTATTATATGTATAATGTAAATGCATTGCTAATGAATTTTACAATATGAATGCATTGGAAATCAGGAAGAAAGGGATTGTCTGTGGTCACGATTGATTCCAATCTGTATTGAATGACTGCAAAAACATCCCTCTTCCCCAAATTTATAGACAAGTCACAGTAGATGTATGCTGGGATTTCTTCCTAAACAATAAGACAGGCCATTTCTCAATCTCATCCACCATATTCTTGTTCTTTCTTGATTTCAGAATGCTATGATCACTTGTCTGTATCCCTTTTTTGCCTTGTTGCTTTGCCTACTTTTGTCTTGTATATAATATTTGCTTTGTATTATTTTTACTCTGTTCTTTTCTTTCTTTTGTTATTGCTTATTGCAAACTTTGTCAATTCTGTTTGTTGGGCATTTCTGACAATTACATTTAACCATGGCCAATTACTCAGTCAGGAATTAATGCAAATGTTATGTATACAATAGAGCTAGTCTATGTATTAGTGTTATATTCCCCTGTTGTTTTATTGGAAGTTTGAAATAAATTGTTGAATAAATGAGATTCCTTATCCCAAATATATATCACCTCATGGTAAATCCTGTAGATTAACTGTTGTAGGTGACTCTTGGTAACTGTCTTACAATAACTGTCTGGGAATTATCCAAGAATCATCTAAGGACATTATCACTGTCTCTATAGGTTTCTTTATATACTGTCCTACCAGCCACCTTTTGTAACTTACTGGAATAGTTTATGCAAGAGGGTGATAAGAAAAATGAGCATATCCTGTTTAGTTTTTAAACTTGTCTTTTTCAAAATTCAAGTAGCTTTATACAAGAGTTTCACAGATTGTTCTCAATTCAAATAAAGACATTTATTTTGAAATTTTAATTTTTGATATTTAAATTAAAAATCAATCTGACTCAAAAACACGATTAGCTGGTTGCGGACAGTTAAAGGCTTATTTATTTAATCTTACAAGTTCTTTTTCAACAAAAATTTCAATCAACACAGTATATAAAAAATATCTTCAGCCTTCTAGAAAAATAAAGAAAAGGATTTATGCAAAATTTTATTCATTAAGTGTGTGCTAAAGTTTCCAGCAGACATTTTTTAAAACCTAAAGACTTAACAGATGACAGAAGACAATTTGAAAATAAAAAAAAAAGTTGTAAACTTTTATACACAACTCAAAATTTTTTATCCTGGTTGATGGATATAATGTTACAGCTTGTAAACACTTTATGGGTGTTGTAGTTAATTGTAGGATTTTTTTTTTTTCTTTTTTTTACAGCTTAACCTTTTGCAGGTTATTTAAAGAGGAGATATTTTTGATTGTAAGAATATGTATTTTTTATATTGCATTAATTTCTTTTTTTAAGAATAAAAACCATAAAACATCTTACTATTTAACACATAGCTGGGGGGATAGATTCATAGATTTCCCAAGGGTATTTATGGATAAGTGAATGTAACAAACATGGCAGTAATTCAAATTGGGCTCTGATTTCTCATTTTATTTTGTTTCTGAGAGAGAGAGAGAGAGAGAGAGAGAGAGAGAGAGAGAGAAAAAAAAAGTTCTCTCAGAATGAAAAACTTTGAAATGTGTACAAAATTTCCAGCTTTTTTTTTTTTAAACAACACCCTTTTTTATTTTTAAACCTCTTTCTCACTCTGGACAATGTCTACTTACACTTTCTGTAATATAAACATTGATTTTTCCACTCTCCACAACGTAGATGCTGTCATCATTATCACCAATACGGAAAAGGTAAGTGTGAGCTGGTATAAATTTTCGTTCAAAATGACGGCACAACTCCAAAAACAGATCTTTTTGGAAATGTCCAAAAACTCTGGAAAGAAAGACATTATCATCATAAAACTTTAGTATCTGTTTTTTTTTTAAATCAATTTCAGCCCAAGCAAGGCAGTAAAGCCACTAAGACTCAAGGGAGTTACTGGCTGTAGAAGAACAGAAATATTACTAATGAGCAGGAAGAGAAAAGGAGTAACAGGAGGATAGCGATTGACATTGTATTTAATTTTTGGAGATTAAAGTGGGCTAGAAAGAATGGAGCTGGAAGGGAGTTCCACAAGCAAAAAGTGCAAGAAAAACTGTTAGAATAAAACTTACGGCTAAATCTAGCCAGTTCAACAGTAGATGGAGGAAATCTAGACACCAATCTAGTACTGTGCGTACATTCATAAAAGTCTAGGTACCATAGCAAAGAGTTCATTTGAACAATTACCATGAAAGTATTTATAGAAAAGACACCGGGAGGCAATCTTACAGCAGTGGGAAAGTGACTGAAGCCAAGCTGCCAGATCAGGACCAATAATATTGCTGATTCTTCTTTGGATTTTATCAAGGAGCTCAAGTTAAATGGCAGGGGCACCAGACCACATGTGGCAGCAATATTCTAAACATGGACTTATAGATATGCATGATAGATTCTAGAGAGAAAAATTGTTTTGTACACCAGTTTCTCAGCCTTTTTACCCTTGTGGAACTCTTGAAATAGTTTGAAGGTCTCAGAGAAGACCTGCATAAAAATGATTATATGCCATGATTAATATCTCTTATTTTTATTGTAGCTCATGCATTTTCTTTTTTTTGTCAGATAACGGGTTTCAGGAAAAAGTAACCCACTGTTTTAGCAAATGCTATGAGACCTCACACTGGAGATTTCATGCCCCCACCAAAAAATCTGTAAACACTCTTTCAAATATCATTATGGTTAACATAACATTATTTCCAGGGCCCTTAGCACCACTTTTAGTTCTCAATCAGGGATATGTTCAGTAACATGTTTTTTCTTTGATTTTTTTTTTTTTTTATATTTATAACTGTTAATCCAATTTACCTGACACTCCGTAACATGTACACGACATCTGGTGGTAATCTGGATTCGCTGTCATCTTGTTCTGAAGAATCAACTTCTAGGAATGACCGTGGTGGTTCCTTCTGTACTAACAGTGGCTGACTCTCCCTCTTTCGTTGAAGAAGCCTGAAAAATAAAAATACAATGGAAAGCTTACTAATATTTAACATTGTGTTTATTTGACCATAACATCAAAATTGCCACAATAACATCAGAGAGAGACATAGAGAGAGAGAGACACAGATATAGACACACAGATAGACACAGACACACATGCACAGAGATAGAGACACACATGGATAGAGACATGCACAGAGATAGAGACACACAGAGACAGACATGCACACAGAGAGATGCACACACAAAGACACACACACACAGACAGAGAGAAATACAATGGAAAGCTTACTAATATTTAACATTGTGTTTATTTGACCATAACATCAAAATTGCCACAATAACATCAGAGAGAGACATAGAGAGAGAGAGACACAGATATAGACACACAGATAGACACAGACACACATGCACAGAGATAGAGACACACAGAGACAGACATGCACACAGAGAGATGCACACACGAAGACACACACACACAGACAGAGAGAAATACAATGGAAAGCTTACTAATATTTAACATTGTGTTTATTTGACCATAACATCAAAATTGCCACAATAACATCAGAGAGAGACATAGAGAGAGAGAGACACAGATATAGACACACAGATAGACACAGACACACATGCACAGAGATAGAGACACACATGGATAGAGACATGCACACAGAGATAGAGACACACAGAGACAGACATGCACACAGAGAGATGCACACACGAAGACACACACACACAGACAGAGAGAGAGACACACACACAGACAGAGCGAGAGACACACACACAGACAGAGCGAGAGACACACACACAGACAGAGCGAGAGAGACACACGCACACAGACAGAGCGAGAGAGAGACACACACACACAGACAGAGCGAGAGAGAGACACACACACACAGACAGAGCGAGAGAGAGACACACACACACAGACAGAGCGAGAGAGACACACGCACACAGACAGAGCGAGAGAGACACACACACACAGACAGAGCGAGAGAGACACACACACACAGACAGAGCGAGAGAGACACACGCACACAGACAGAGCGAGAGAGACACGCACACAGACAGAGCGAGAGAGACACACGCACACACAGATAGAGAGAGAGAGACACATACAGATAGAGAGAGAGACACACACACACACACACACACAGACAGATAGAGAGAGAGAGACACACACACACAGAGATAGAGAGAGAGAGACACACACACACAGAGATAGAGAGAGAGAGAGACACACACAGATAGAGAGAGAGAGACACAGATAGAGAGAGAGAGAGACACACAGATAGAGAGAGAGAGAGACACACAGATAGAGAGAGAGAGAGACACACAGATAGAGAGAGAGAGAGAGAGAGACACACAGATAGAGAGAGAGAGAGACACAGATAGAGAGAGAGAGAGAGAGAGAGAGACACAGATAGAGAGAGAGAGAGAGAGACACACAGATAGAGAGAGAGAGAGAGAGACACACAGATAGAGAGAGAGACACACACACACAGATAGAGAGAGACACACACACACAGATAGAGAGAGACACACACACACAGATAGAGACACACACACACACACAGATAGAGACACACACACACAGACAGATAGAGACACACACACAGATAGAGAGAGACACACACACACAGATAGAGAGAGAGACAGACACAGACACACACACAGATAAACAGAGAGAGAATACTTTTTTTTTTCAGTGTATGAACTGCCCATGAAGATGTAATCATACAAAAACTTTAATCACTTTAACCTATTGTAAAATTCTGATCATAGCCATCTCATAAATGGATCTGAATCTGAGGAACCAAGATATGGGATTTAAAAAATAAAAGGTTTAAAAAAAAAAATAAAAATAAAAATAAAAAAAAAATAAAAAAAAAGTTTATATTACAGTAACAGTTTGGTCAGCAAGTTAAGCTTGCTAATCCGCTTGCTATGGTAGCCATCTTTGAGTTAAGCACAAAGCCATAAAAAAATTTACAAAAGAAAAAAAGAATATAGACTACAAAGTAAAGTGAACATCAAATTTACTAAAATAAATTGGTGTACAAGACAAGTTTGCAGCAATAAACATAAGTAATTTGATTTTCTGTCTTGGAAAAGAAATCAGACTGAATATAAAAGATTGCAGAGCTAAATTTAATCAAAACCTAATTCATAAAATTTTGTTAAAAAAAAAAAAAATAAATAAATAAATAGATAGATAAATAATAATTACCTTTTGGCAATCTTTAACACCAGCTGGCGTTTCTTCATTCGTCCTCTTGGCCCTAAAACATCATTTTTTGTAAATGTCTTTACCTGAAAAAGTAAAAGACTCAAATCAGTTAACAAGTCTAGAAAGTAAATATGACTCCAAAAATTTGAAAAATGATCAAAAAATTATGAATAAAAAAAATAAATAAAAAAAAAATTTGTTCATAGAGTTATGGTCTCTGAATACAAGATTTTTTTTGGTGGGGTATAATGGTTGAAGTTCACTTGGGAGAATTTTTACTTACTTTTCTAAGCATTTTTTTTCCATAAAACATGACTTTGTCTCTCTTTCGAAATCTTATCTTGGACTTTTCCCTTTCAGTGGCCAAGACTGAAAAACAAGCACAACTCATTTCAATATAAATGTATTTTGAAGAAAAAAAATTCCAACAATTTTACATCAATTTATTCAAACTCATTCCCTCATATTTGTTCTAACTAGCATGGTGTCTTTCTGAGAAAATACCAGAACTCATAGTTGTCAAGTCTTCATAGTGACACCAGTTTACTTTTCTACTGATCAAGTGTATATATCTGCACTACCTGACAGAGATTGAACTCTGAACTTCCATGAAATCAGATGAGCTGTCCCAGTACCTTTAATCACTCAGCTATGCCCAGTCACTATTTATTGGCTAAAAATAAAAGGTCCTGTTCAACAACTAGTCCCGATGAACAAATATAAAATAACACCTTATCTCAGAAATTTCAAGGAAGATTTGACAATTATTGAATTAATTCTAATGAAAAACTACTTTTTAAACTTTTAATAATCAAAATGATTCTCAGAGGTTAAAACCAATTTAAAATTATGAGTGATGGAAAACAGGAATTATACACAAAGATGGACAAGGAAAGAAATAAAAGAAACAAGGAAACAAACATGGGACAAGGGAAGGAAAAAAAAACCCAAATCAGATGAGAAAGAATGTGGAATAAATTGTTTCAAAGAATTAAAACTCATTCATGATAAAATAGAAATTTGTAAGGGTAAAAATTCAATTAACAATTATATATATATATATATATATATATATATATATATATATATATATATATTGAGGGATTCTATATATATATATATATATATATATATAGAATCCCTCAATTGGTGCAGCTCATATGTACATCAGTAACTATAAAAAAGAAAATCAATTTTCAATTACTACAGTCAAGCTGAAGAATGTTTTACTGTACTAATCGAATATTATGTATGCACTAATCAAATGTTGGTATATAAAAATTTTAAGACTAATCAAAAATGCATTAATAAAATGCACATTAATCAAGGGATGCCTGTTTTTTATATATATATATATATATATATATATATATAAATCAAACAAATCCTTTTACCTCATATGGGGAATAGGCTATTTTGGCAGAAGACAAAAGTGGTCGTCTGTCTTTTCAAGCCCAGTGTGGAATGAAATGAAGTTCATTTCTGTAAGGTTAGCAGTTAACTGACGAATTGATATTGGAAGCTAAAGGGTCAACTTAAACCATAACTTGCCAAAAAATTTAATACAGGGTTTACACTTTTCACGGTTTCAGTCAAACTCTAAGCACGAGACAGAGTTCAAAGAGGGTGGTAGGTATCTATCTTAAAGAGAAGTTTTATTAAAAAACCAGATTATTAACTTTATAATGACAAATTGGGAGTATTAGAAGAGAACAAATTTTTAACTTAAATTTAAAATTAAAGAAGAAATTAAAAATATATATATATAATATATATATATATATATATATATATATATATATATATATATATATATATATATAGAGAGAGAGAGAGAGAGAGATGTAAGGGATTAATGAAAAGAGTTAAGGAGATACTTTAGGTAGATGAAAGTTTATAAATTATAATAAATATGGTATAAAAGGTTTTAGACGGGGAGAGGAATCACTTAGGGTAGCTAAATAAGGTAAAATTCCACTATGGGAATTAGAATTAGTTTTTGGTTTATAATTTGAAGAGTTAGAGGAAATGGGAGTTGGGGAGTGATTTTGAGTAGTTAATTAAAACCAAACTCTCTTATGGAAATTTGAATTTGTTTTTATGTAGACATTTAAACATTAATTCATTCCCTCTGTATCAATAGTTGACTTTCATTATTGTATTTTATTATTTTAATTTTTTCTTCTAAGCATAAATCACACCTATCAAACTATTTAGATTTTTTTTTTCCTTTTCTTTGTATTAGTTAATTTTGTTATATAACTCCCTTCCTTTTTCTCTTCTTTCCTTTTCTCTTCTTTTTCTTTGGAGAAGGGATGATTTTTTATGCTTTTCTTAACTCTTTCTTTCTTCTTCCCTTTTATTGATTTCTTGTCCTCTTTTTTCTGCTTTAACCTGCTTATTTCTTTCTCTTCCTTTCATGGAAATTCTTCTTATGCCTTCCGGAAGTTTTTAAAAATGTAAAAAGAAGAGATGTTTCATAAGTAGCATTTTTAAATAAAAATCGTTTATAACCATCTTTGTTCACCACCTGATGAGATGCTTATGTTTAGGCATCAAAACAAGTATGCATCTTTGTTGTGATTGTATGTCCAGATGTAATAACATTTTTATATAATTTAATTTCCATCTATTTTTGCAGGAAGTTTATTTATCTACTTGAGAATGAAAATTTTCCCACAATGATATGGATGTCAGTGAGTGGCGTGACTAAATTGTACCCATGACTTAACATTAACTAAATAAACATGTCAGTGTGAGATAATTAACCTTTAGTATGGGATCACTCAAAAATAGATAGATAAAAACAAATAAAAAAAAAAATTTTTTTTAAATAATGAAGGGTGGGAAGGACTTGATTTTCCCAGTAAAGTCTGCACATGCTTTGTCTATTTACCACACCTCTTTCAGGACACGGCTATTCATGGCTTCCTTTCTCTTGTGGCCTCTTTTTCTCCTTCTGCTAAGGCTCCCGCCACTCATTCTGCCATCTATTCGCACGAACTCATCAGGTAGGCGGCTTTCTAGGTTCCTCTATTTCTTATGTCTCCAATATGTGAATTTTAGCTATTTCTTCCTGATTTTGAATATAAGTGTTTTTTTTTCTGTTGCTTGCTTATTCTGTCCATGAAATTCTCAGTATCCTTCTGTAGAACCACATTTCTGCTGCCTCTAGTTTTCTCATCTGTCAGGACGGATATCACATAACAATCCAGCACTCTTTTAGTTTTTAACAAAATTTTCCAGTTTCTCAGAACTTTGCTTAGCATTTGGAATGCCTTTTTCATTAGTCCAATATGGGTTCAGATTTTGGTGCCTCATCTAGACGGTTCTGATAAAACATTCCAAAGTTTTTATCATTTGAGGCCCATCTAATGTGGATTCATTGAGACTTTTGTGTCCATAAAAAAAATAAAATAAAAATATAGTGTCAAAGAAATAATTATAATTAAATAATAACAATTATAATTAATTCACTCATTCTAAACCAATGAGAATTGACCCTACTTTTCTAATCCACACACATTCTCACTATCATACAAGCAGTTCCCACATACAGGTCATCAAAACATGTGTCAATTAAAATTGTCTCCTTTTATTTTTCAGGCCATAATAGTAACATTTATATTTTCGCTCTCAATCAAAATTCAAGGCAAGAAACCCTAGACACCCTTTTCCAACTAAAGTATCTGGATGCTCATTACACACACACACATATATATATATATATATATATATAAAGAAATGGACAAAGTCCGACAATTTATTTATTAAAGACATTTTTGTTTAACGTTCTTTTTATAGAGCATTTACTTAAATACTTCTATCTATAAAAAGAACGTTAAACATAAAAATGTCTTTAATAAATATATATATATATATATATATATATATATATATATATGCACACACACAGGGTGGGCCATAAGTTTCCATACATAGAAAAAATAAACATTTAATGTTGGACAACCATTTTTATTTATATAATGTGCTCTACATGATTATCATGGTTTTGAAAACACATTAATATGTTTCCTACTGTTGATGAACACGCATTAGCACAGTTGAGGTTATGCTTATAATGGCATTGGTGATACGTTCCTTGAGATGATTTATGTCTTGTGCCTTCACCTGATACACCATGGCCTTCAAGTGACCCAAAGATAGGTCGGGTGAGGGGGGATCTGAGGATTTTGGAGGTCACTCCACAGGACCATGTTGACCTATCCAAGTATCCGGAAACTGCTGATCCAAATTCCAATGCACTTGATGACCATAATGAGGTGGCACTCCATCTTGCTGGAAGTAAACTGGGTAGTCACCTTTCTCGTTTAGCAGGAATGGGAGAATTTCCTCTTGCAACATGTTACGATACATTTCTGCATTAAGATTTTCACTGACAAAAATTGGTCCAATAATTCTGTCACCCCCCCATATCACATCCCACACCATGCATTTTCCCCATGTATGGAAAATTATGCCCCACCCTGTATAATAAAAAAAAAAATAAAAACACACACACACACACACACATACTATGAAGACTGCATACATTTTGCTTATACTTTATATCATGTCATTCTGTCAGATTCCAATCCAAAGAACTATAAACTCACAATTTTACTCTGTATTACTATCTCAGATTCTTCCAACATCACATAACCACCAAATAATAAATAATACTTATTTTGAGGTTTCCACATTTTGGTGTTTCTAATTTTTACAAGTATTTTTGTATATATATATAAATGTAAGGGAGTTTATAATTATTTATTCAGACTTATAACTCCCCTACAAGTACAGACATTGTGGAGAGCAAAGTTGGAATTACAACTGTGTTACTACCCAAACACACAGAATAAAGACAAGTTTTGATATTTTATTCTATTCTTGGCCTCAAAGTTAAATTAAGTCATATACAAAAATAGAACTAATTTTATTTTCATTCCTATTAATAATGATTTCACAAGAACACATCTTTGTTGACTCCTGCCTGGATTTCTTTGCATGGGGTTTCATAAAAAACAAAGGTTTATTGCCAGAAGATCAATAGTTTAGCCTAGCTGTGCTCGAGATAGCTCCTGAAATGCTTCAAAATGCATAATGCAACACTAAGGATAGATTAGTGGAGGCACGATGGAGTAATGGATAGCAGCTAGGATTGAGAAATCGGAGAGCCAAGTTCAAATTCCAGTCGAATCCATTACATTCACTTATATGCTAATACCCTTGGGAAAGGTATGAATCCTCTTCTTTGCCCCCCACCCCAGATATGGGTAATTAGCAGGACAGATCGGGTTCTATAGCCTTGGATGGCAACTAGTCTACTGCAGAAAGAAATGGCAACCTACTGCGGGGAAAAATATGCCTCGTTAGTCATGTTTCTCTTCCTGACGTTAAGTGTCCTTTTTGCTTTCATTTTCTCTAAAACTTCATCACAGTATTATCAACATCCTTTTAGTAGAACCACATTACTATTACTTCAAGTCACTTCATTTATTCACTTACCATATAGGAAGACTGATGTTACATAGTAGTTAAGTACTCTTTTCTTTGTTTTGTTTTGTTAGAGATATATATATGTCCTCATCTTTGTCGCCATATTTATCACAACGTTTCTTCAGGTGGTTGGAATGTCGAACTGAACCCTTTATTTCGATCACTGGGGTAGACTGTTCTAGTTTTAATGGATGTCAGTTATCAGTTATCTCCTGTTAATTCCCCTCTCCAAGTTCTCCACTGCCTTAACCGGGTATTGAACTCACACTCTTTGGGTCCTGTCCTTGGATCTAACCAATACCTTTATCCACTGTGCCATGTGTCCTTGAGGACATCTGGGTATGAATTTCTGGATATTATAAACCTAATGTCTTCAGCAACCATTTTTAACAGTGCTCATATTGCAATTTTGCTGTTATTGCATTTTTTTTTTTTTTTACCAGAACTCATATTGCAACTTTGTTGTTATCATTGCTTTTCTCTGGCACTCCTTATTACTGGTTCCCATATTGTATTTATTTCTATGCTTGGTCGGCTCAGGAGATTTTTATGGCCTAGCATATGTGCTGATTCCTTAAGTTTACGAATTTTCCAATGGTGTTCCTTGTCTATGATCTCAACATGATCCCACAGAGGGCAGTGATCTCCCTTCTCTCTCCATATGTGGTCAGCCACACCTGATTTTTCTACCTCCCCTCGTGTTACAGATTTCTGGTGTTCTTGAAGCCTTACCTTGAGGGGGAGGCCTGTCTCTCCTTTATATTCAACACCAGGCAAAAGTGATAAGTGGCGACTCAGAGACATTAGATAAAGAATTGGTCAGTATAAGTAGTACCCTACAATGTAACAACTACCCTGGGTACATGGCAGCAGCCCCCCAAAACTGGGATAGGTGGGTACAAGAGGAGGAGGACGACAACACTCAGAAAACAGTCTGCCTGCCTTATGTGAAGGGGTTATCAGAGAAAATACAAAGGATCTGCAGTCCATATAACATCAGGACAACCTTCAAAAGCTTGACAACACTTCGCAGATATCTCTCCCGAGTAAGACCCCCCCCATAGAGGAAAACATGACTAAAGACTGTGTGTACGCTATCCCGTACATTCATATCTGCTCGATGCATATCCAAATGTAAACAAATGGCGTCACACATTATGAAATGGACAAAGTCCGACAATTATTTTAAGACATTTTTATGTTTATACATTTATGAAGGTATGTGAGAAAATCATGAAAAATTGTAGTTTAAAAACGACCTTGCTAACTGAAACGCTCCTCTGTGGCGAATCAGTAAAAGCACATCAGGCTATATGATGGTTCCATATGGGATACAGGTTCAATTCCTGTCAAAGGACGCATATTTTCTATGACAATTTCTCAGACATTCAGGCTGGTAAATGTTGTTAATACTGTTTATTATAAACAGAGCATTTACTTAAATATTTTTATCTATAAAAAAGAATGCATAAATATAAAAATGTCTTTATATATATATATATATATATATAAAGTTGCCTAGCAAAAGTAAACAAATTACAATAGTGAGGGTACCTCCACTTTTTTGCTGAAAAAACAGCATCACATGACGAAATTAGCCCCAAACTTAATAAAAACAAAATTTTATTGGCAAAATGTCTGGTCTTTCTTCTTCATAATAACAAAATATTTTTTGATTATTTTCAGAAATTTTTTACTCCTTTCTAGCACGTTCAAAATTTAGGTTAAAAATCGTATTCCGTTTATGTCAGTGGCCAACTTAATTACAATTAGTGTTTTTGCACTAAACTAAAAATCTGCTCTGAATTGTAAAATAATAAATGCAATAAAACTATGACATTATTTAATTAGAAAAGTTTTTAATTGCTTTTATAAATAAGATTTATTAACGACATTATTGTCTTAAGAAAAATGTTCTCCATGAATAATTAATTTTTATAAGAATTGTTTTCATTTTTTTTTAATTTTAACGAAATAACTTATAATATAAAAAAAAATCGTTTAAAATTCGGCATTACTTCAGGGTGCTGTTATTGTTATTAAGTGAAAACTACATTTATGAATCAAAAATTGAAAAGCTTATAACAGTCTTTTGTACCCCATATTTTTTTTCTTTTTTTCTTAATACTTTGCTTAAAGCATCTTTGACTATCGTAATCGACCTTCAGATTTCAGTGTCACACTTTCCATCCTCTGTTAAAACACTTCCCAGATATTTAAATTGTTGTACCTGTTTGATTTTGGTATTCCCAATTTGTAATTTGCATGTTGGGCTGTCCTTTTTGCTAACAACCATACATTCTCTCTTCTTACAGTTGATGCTTAGTCTTTTCTTCTTGCTTTCCTTTACTATATTCTGTAGCAGTTCTTGTAGTTTCCTTTCTGTATCTGCTATCGACACTGTGTCGTCTGCTTATCTAATGTTGTTAATCTTATGGCCACTAATAATGAATATTGGTACAACTTCTAAGACTCATCCTTGTCTTCTCCACTCTCTATTTTTGTATATTGACTGAATTCATTTTCTATCCTCATGCAAGCGGTTTGCTGCCAATATAAGTTCTGGATTATACTGATATTCTTCCCAAATATGTCAAGGTTACCTAACAGCTCTTTGCAATGTACTGTGACACCATAGATTATACAAAAACATCTGAAAAAGTAACAAAAAGAAAGAATTCTTACCTCTGGCTTTGATGTTCAAGACGCACCAGTACAAGACACTGAAGATCATCATTCCTAATACCAAAAAGATCAACCAGAATAGTGACTGCAAAACAAAAATTAAAATAAATAAACAAATAAGTAAATTTATTATATTCCTTGTAAGAATAAAACTGTCCCCGCTTTTAAATATGGCAAACAAATTTGAGATGTGAACACTGCACTACATCAAAGGCTCCTAACTATTTTCTAGCTGTCATGACCTAACTAACTCCCAAATCACATCCTTAGTGCCTCACCCCTCACGCCAATATAAAAACACTCCTTTAATGATACTAAGTATAAAGCTAATGCAGAACAGCTAGTCGAACACTGTAAACATCTTTAGATGCCATTAGATAAGATGCATCAAGAGTGTTTTTTTGGGGTTTTTTTTTTTTGGTTGTTTTAAATCTTTTCACCCCAAGCAAGGTGTTAATACCATGAAGACACCAGAGTTTAATGAATGAGAATATTTTAGTGAGGAGAAAGGTCAATAATAGGACAGGTTCCAGAAAGACAGATGGTGATTGATGTCACATTTTAAATTGTTGGAAAAATATACTATCCCATAATAGTTGATACATTTAATGTATGAAAGGTGAATGCAAATGTATTATGGGATAGATTTTTTTTAAAAATCATTTCACAAGGCAATAATGCCACTAAAAAGCAAAAGGTAACTGTTGTAACCTAGGAAAGGTTACTGAATAGAATAATCAAAAGAAGGTTGGTAAAGAACAATTATACTTAGGACAACACATATAAGATTTGCCAGGAGTGCATAGAAGTGGACTACTGCTAAAAGCGAGTAAAGTGAATCTCCAACGGTAGACCAACATACAGTATTCACTACTGTATTTATGGGACTGGGGACATACCCGTTATCATACATAAATATGCTATAACAGTAATTGAGAGTGAAAGAGAAGGAGAAAACTTTAGGAAGGAAAAAGGACAATAAAAACACAGGATCCCAGAAGATAAGATGGCGATTGGTGTTGCATTTAAATTTTTGAAGATCATAGGTGGCAGGGTAGCAAGTAATTGGGAGTTCCACAGACAAGAAGTGCATGACAACTGTAGACAAATTTCTCAATGATTATGGAATAGATGTAGTAAGAAATATCTGTCCCATAATAGTTGATACATTTAATGTTTGAAATGTGTAGAAATATGTAGCAACTATTATGGGATCATATTTTTTTAATCATTTCACTCGAAACAAGGTAATAATGCTACTAAGATACTAGTGGTTACAAGGAGGGGAAGAGAATAAGAAGACTTTCAGGAAGAGAAAGTGCAATTAAAGAACAGGTTTTCAAGAAAACAGAAGATAACGATTGATGTATTTAAATTTTTGATGATAGTGGCTGGCATAAAGCAAGAAACCAGAAGTGCAAGAAAAAACTATTAGAATACAACTTATAGTTACATATAGCTATTCCAACAGTAAAATGATGAGACCTAACTGCCAATCTAGTAGTACACTTAAATTCATGTGATTGTGGTACCAAGAAGGAGAGCTCATTAGGATAACTGCCATGAAAATATTTATAGAAAAACAGAAGGAAGCCAAAAATAGCATGATGATTAAAGGACTAGTTTATTTTGGAGGCGTTAAAATGTACAAGCCATTTCTTACCCATTTAACAGATTGGAGGTCATTTTCAAGATTAACAGTCAGTTTTACTTTGTCAGACCTATCAAACTTATACAATTGTAGATACTTCCACCTTTTCACTAAGATTTTCAATACCTAAGGTTTAAAAAGAATTTTTTAAAATGAAAACGCATTCTTGAAGATTTTTTTAGCTTTGATTGAAAGCTAAAAGATTAAATCGACTCGTGTGTATTTCAAATAGAAATTATATAGACTGGAATGTCAAATATTTGCTCAATTTCAAAAGTCTGTTTACTAGCCGTTATTTCTTACATTTTAATTGGTTTTAAAAATGTTCCAAAAATAAAATATATACAGTGATGTTTGATAAAAGTGACTCACCTGATTTTTTTACTAAATGTTCTCTTCTCCGATGAAACAAAAGTTGAGCTAAATTCAAAGGATAAGCAATCTAAAATCCAAAGAAGAAGCTTTGAAAGCTCTTTGAATTTAGCAGTAAGTACTGTCAAGCATCCGTTCAGTATAATGTTCTGGGGGATGCATTTCTTTTCATGGAACTGGTTTCTTAAAACCTATTGAAAAGACCCTCAAGAGCGAGCAAGTACAAGAGAATTTTAGAGTCTTGTCTGCTCCCTTCTGCTGAAAGGGTGCAAATCGACCCCACCAAGCTCATTTTTATGCAGGATAATGCTCCCTGTCACAAATCAAAATTGATGAAGGAATACTTTGATGAGAAGCAGGTGAGTATTATGACATGGCCGCCCCAATCTCCTGACCTCAACCCCATAGAAAACTTATGGAGCATTATAAAGTACAGGCTCTTGAGAAAGCAGTTGAGCAACAAAAAGATTTGATTGTGAATTTCATATCCGAATGGAATTCAATGCTTGGAGATAAGATTTGCCAGAACCTAATCAAGTCAATGCCAAAAAGGGTTGAAAAGGTTATTCAAAATAAAGGAGGACCCATAGATCATTAAATATTTTGAACTATATTACCTAATATAAATAAATTATACCTCTATTATTCTTTATTTAAAGCTGTTCGGTTATGTTTCTATTGATTACTAGTTGCCGGAAATAAGCGAGTCACTTTTTTTGCATAGAGTTTTTCCCTAAATCTCATTTATATCCAAAATTCTAATTGTCAATAGAATACCTTTTTTTTACTATGGGGGTATAAACGACTTATGAGCTTTTCAATTTTTAATTCATAAATGTAGTTTTTACTTAAGAATAATAGCAGCCTTGAAGTAATGCAGATTTTTTTAAACAATTTTTATATTATAAATTACTTAATAAAATTTTTTTAAAAATGAAAATTCTTGTAAAAATTAATTATTCATTGAAAAAAATTTTTCTTAAAGGTAGTAATCTCCTTAATAAATCTTATTTATAAAAGCAATTAAAAGCTTTTCTAATTTAATAATGTCATAGTTTTATTGCATTTTTTTTTATTTTACAATTCAGAGCAGATTTTCAGTAAGTAGATTGTTTTAAGAAAAAAAAAAATAAAAAAGTTGATTTACATTCTCCAAGGAGTCCTGCTTTAAACTAATAAAAAAAAATTCCCACCCTGAAAATTGAATTTCTTGAAATTTAATGAAGTGGGGATAATATATGTAAATAATTTCATTCATTTGTGAATAGGTTTTGAAAGTTTCATTAAAATCTGACAATTATTTGATTTTTGCAAGAATTTCAAAATCAATGTGTTTTTCACCAGAAAAAAGTGAAAAAATACTAATTGTAGTTATTACGTTGGCTGCTGGCATAAAAAAAAAAAAAAGATTTTTAACCAAAATTTCGAACGTGCTAGAAAGGAGTAAAAAATTTCCAAAAATAATAAAAAAAAAAAATACTCTATTATGAAGAGAAAGGACCAAACATTTTGACAACAAAACTGTTTTTATTAAGTTTTGGGCCTTTTTTTTTGTCATGCTGTTTTTCAGCGAAAAAGTGGAGGTACCTATACTATTTTAATTTGTTTACTTTTTATATATAATATATAATTATATATATATATATATATATATATATATATATATATATATTATTTGATGGAAAAATTAATCACAATCGAGTATCAAGTATTGGAACTTTTTGGGGCATCGGAATCAAAAGAATTTTAACCTAATTTCAGATACCAAAATGATTCTTTGGAATTTTTTTTTTTAAAACTTAATTTTCCATTCCTGGTACTAATTATAAAAAGATAGAAATACTTATTGATTTTAGACTATCAGTAAAAAACAAAAAAAAAAATTATATGTGCAAGTTTCTACTCAGTTACCAAACATTCCAGAAAGACCACTAGTTTAAAAAGTCTGTTTCAGTTCAAAATAAGTTTTAGTTTTAAATTTCTTTTTAAACATTGTTAATTCAGCCATTTAATATTATAAATTAATTTATTAATAATTATAATCAAAATTATGTAACAAATACAAAATGAATTCACATTGTTCTTCCAGGCTCTCCTTTAAGACAATTTTTATTTTTTTTTAATTCATAAATAAAAAAAAGTGTTACTTGCATCTGAAAAAGAACTAGAAAAAAAAACATAGAATCTTAGTACACAAAATTTTATTTTAAAATTCTGATTTTCAATTATTCTTAAGTAGAAAGTAAAAATAAAATGCCATATAAGGAGTTTCATTCAGCACTTAATCTGAAGAATCATACAAGAGGTGGTGGTAGGTGTTTACGTTCTCTTTGGCAGGAACATCACATTTGATTTCTTCACATAAAAAAATTGAACCTTGTGTCACAAATTGTACTCATGGTGAGGCAGTTAAATTACAATTTCTTGTACACTTTTCAATGTAAGTCTTGCAAAAAATCTTTCACTGAAAATATTTTCACATAATTTGTTTTTATAATAGTTTTAAGCCACAAAATCATTTTGAAGTCTTGGTTATTGAAAAGATTTATTTTTCTTTATGTAGCATAAACAAAAATAAATCTTCAATAAATGAGACTTAAAGTGAGCTTACTTTAAGTCTCGTTTATTGAAAAGATTTATTTTTGTCTCGTGAAATTTGAATTTGTTTCTACGAAATTCATGTATTTCTGAAAATTTTATAGCCTTTGAAACAGATTTTCATCATATTTTTACATAAAAAATAAACTTATTTGAAGTTTCGTGAAAAAAAAAAAAAAAAAAAAAAAAGCTTTTTCACACAAAAGTTTGTATTAAAAAAAAAAAAAAAACAAAATTTAATTTCCATCAAAAATTGTATTTTTAATTTTATTTTACTAATATTTTTCTTTGGCATAATTGAACTTTCCTGTGTTAAATTATGGCATTTAAAATATTTTGAACATTCATTTCTCATTGGAGCCAAACAAGATGCAAGTTTTATTTTTTTATAAGTAGAAGTAAGTGTATAAAAAAGGTAAAAATGAGTATTTTTATCTCATTTTTACCTGGTGTCATTAAGCTATAGTTTTTCCACAACTTGGTTTAATATTTTAAAAATAAAACTAGTAAAGTTTTGTATTCTAATAATCTAATAACAGAAAAAAAAAAAAAAAAAAAAAAAAAATCATACCCAAAAAATACACTTTTACATGAGTACCTCCACTAATTTGGTATGCATAAACTTTAAAATGAATTTTTTTAAATGAAAATCTTTCTTGAAGTTTTCATTTTAGCTTTAATTGAAAGCTAAAGGATTTAAAATTTACTATTTCCACTCTGTGGTTATTTCATACAGAAATTATATTCATCGGAATCAATTTTTTTCCTGTAAAAGTCGATCAAAATGATCATTTTGACACATTTGTAAACAAAAGTTAATTCTAAGTTTTGCAAAAATATGTTTCTGAAATGTTATTTGAGGAAAATTAGAAAGCTTAAAGTTAAATTAATCTGATTTCGAACAAATATTACTTATAGCATAAAATGTTATATACAAACATTTCCTAAGTATGGGGTCTTGTTTTTATGATGCATTAACGGATTGATAGCCAAACATATTCACAGTTAAGTATGGTGGAGCAGACAATAAACTTCATAAGGACAACCCTTAAAACACATGACCTTTTAGTGAAAGATTTATCAGTTTGTGCATCCATACTTCAGAAATCCTGCACATAATCACACATACAAAAATAAATTGAAATTCTTCTAAAAATATTCAGGGTTGGTAAATTGTAATAAACTTTACAATATATGATTAGTAAATATAGTTTTACTTAATATTTCCTAAAAATTATCAAATTGAAAATGAACTTTAAAAGATTTCAAAACTTCATAAATTATTCAATTTAAAATTGTAAAAAAAAAAATAAATAAATAAATAAAAAAATGAAAAATCTTGTAAAAATTAATTTTTCTTTGAAAAAAATCTCTCTTCTTTAGATAATATTGTCTATAATATATATTATTCCTAGAAGAAATTAAAAGCTTCTCTATTAATTATTGTGGTTTTTATTTTTTGATTCAGAACAGGTTTTACGGTAAGATGGGGTTTGATTTTGAAAAAAAAGAAAATTGGTGATTTAAATTCTTCAAAGAATTCTGCTCACTAATATAGTCACTAAAAATTATGACACTGAATTTCTCAACTTTTCATAAAATTAAGGGGCTGAAAAATATAAAAAAAACAAATTTACCAAGATTTTCTAATAAAAAATTTCAAAAATAATTTCACTTTGTCCTGAAAATTTAATTAAAATCTGACAATTATTTGATTTTTGCAAGAATTTCCAAATTAATATGTCTGTCAATGCAAAAAAAAAAAAAAAAAAGATACTATGCTAAAAGTTAGTACAACCTCTGATGCAAGAAAAACAAATTCTAAACAAGAATGTTCTACATTATTTACAATATTTGGACTATTGTCCTCATTGTTGCCGCCATATTTATTACGTTTCGGCCGTTGCACGCTCCGGCCTTCTTCAGGTGGTTGGAATGTCAAACTGAACCCTTTATTTCGCTCACTGGGTTCAGTTCGACATTCCAACCACATGAAGGCCAGAGTGTACAACAGCCAAAACATTGGAATAAATATGGCAACAATGATGAGGACAATAGTCCAAATAATGTAAATAATGTACATAATACCTCATCTCAGGAATATAGACAGATACTGAAGAATGTTCTAAAAAAGAGTAAAATTTAAATAATCAAAAAACACTTGATCCTTCCTCTTAATAATAACATAATTTTGAAAATAACACTATATTTTCATTACAACTGGAGCGTGTTTTCATCACAACATGCTGGTTATTTAGTGTTTTCATGGAGGTACCTACTTACAATTGTTCTCTTCCTTATGAAGATTTTAATAATTTTTCATCTTGTTTTTTTTTTTTTTTATTTTAATGCTTTCTAATAGTTCAATCTCGTACTTTATAAAATAATCAAATTAGATATCAGCATTATTTAGCTTTCAAATTATTATTGAAAAATAATCTTTGAAAAGTTTGCTAAAATTGATGTCTAAAGTGTTTGAAAACATACTTCTCGCATATTGCAGTGATCATCCAACAAATGGAAGATTTTAGAGAAATTACTGAAAATTTCTAAACAATTCATTGACTGTACAAATTTATTAATAGAGAAGCAACTGACTCTTATACCACACATTAAATTCATTTATTACTTCTTTTAAAAGGGGAAAAGAAAAGGGAAGTATGATGGGTTAAGTTCAGCACTTTCAGTATGGAAAGCTTCTTTTAATACTAGATTTAGCAGTTACTTGGTAAACAAAAACCTTATTCTAGCAATATATCTTATCAGGTTGAAGACTGGTTTCCTTGAAAATAGATAGAGTGGCCTTCTTAATGACAAGGGTATTGCAGAATGGTTCACTCAAGATAACTATTCTATAACCAAAGGAAAAAACAAACACCTCAACCAAAGTAACACAAGGCATCGAGAATGGCTTGTCTGAAGAGAAAAGTGATAATGATAGTGACTTTAATTTCAGTTTTACAAAGTGCCTCACTGAATTAAATAAAAACAAAAGGGGAGCTAATGTGTATGAGAATACAGGATAAAGCAGTCAGTGAAACAAGCAAAGAAATATATTCATTAAAACTTGAAATGGCAAATTATATTGCATTAACAAAAACATAAAAGTGATGATACAGTTTTTCAGTGGTGGAATTTAAATAAAAATGAATTTTCCATAATGGCACTTTCAGCCAGGAAATATCGGTTATTTAGTATTAGAGTTAACTTACCAAAAAGAAATTGGCTAAAAGACGAAACAGGAGAGACGATAATGTTCTTACATTATAATTTAAGAATTTTAGCACTTATATATGAGTAGCTAGGTACTTAATGACTTACTTAAAGAAATTGTTCTCTTTATTGTTTAAACTTTTACCCAATTTTCTTTTTAATAAAAAGGATATCTAACTTTATTTCATAAGCTTTTTTCTACTAATATTTTATTAATAAATGTACTTTGATCATTAAGTTTCCCAAACCAACTGTAGGGCCTGAAATCGGAAATCATACTGGAATCAAAAATTTAGAATGACATCGGGAATTGTATCAGAATTGGTAAAAATATTGGTATCGTCCCATCGCATATATATATATATATATATATATATATATATATATATATATATATAAAATGGACACTCCCATCAGTTTCAACATATGAGAATCTGACAACTTAATCAATTGATTCAGTTATGAATTTTCTGCCATAATCTTAAGTGACACTTAAGACCTGCAAGTGATTTGCAAAGGAGGATGTATATGGAGCAAGAGCGAGGATTGTAGGATGAGATCGCTGTTAGATTGGTTGACCTTTTAGATCTTGCTCTCGCTTCTTGAAGATGATTCAGACTAGCAGATTGAAAACTGCTGAGTCCACAAAAACACATCGATTTCCACTACCTGCTCCAAGGCTAAGCATTCGTGGGTGTTATGATGTATATTGACAGCTGACAAGTTGCTCTTCAGCTTGTCTTTGTATCTAAGAGATAGGCGTCCTACATTCCTGTGGCCATGTTCTAACTGACCATACATTAGGATCTTGAGTATCCTGTCATCAGACATTCTCAAGACATGACCAGTCCACCACAACTAAGACTGTATGAGGAAAGTCTCAATTCCTCCAATATTGCACCTGTTAAACAGGTTTACATTGGATGTCCTGTCTTGAAGGGCAACTCCACAGATGGCACGCAGACAGCTCTTACAATAAATGAATATCATTTAAATTGTAATCAGATTTAAATATTTGTTTACTAAAGAAAAAAAAGTCTTTGTTGAATATTGCTCGCTTATCTTTTATCTTACCAGACTTTGCATTATGACATTGTGCCTTCCACATGTTTTGACTGGCCTTTCAACCACCTGATGAATATTCATGAATGTTCCCAAGCTTAAAAACCTTGATAAAAGAAGGATACCCTAGCTCTTGTGTATAAACATGTGCAACAAAATAAATCCTACATTTGCCTTGATAAAGACCCTCAGAGGATGAAATGCATAGGCTAAGAATAGTTTTTCCTCTCATCTTATATTCATTTTGTTCCTCCTTATTTTAGGATATTAGGACATGTTAAAAATCACAAAACAATTGTGTTTCAACTGCATAAATGTGTAACTTCAAGTGATGTTAAACTACTAGTGAGTGTAAGATTAATTTCAAAATGTAGAATACTTTAAAAAAAATTGTGGGCTTCACTGTGATTAACCAATCAAATGTGACCTACACAAAATTCAAATGCACTGGAAAAAATTCTTTAATATAGTTCATGACACAAAGTTGTCTGCATATAAATCCTAGACAATTTCCTTATGGGCAGTGAACCTAAGGAAATGGTTTAGGTTTTTTGTTATATCCTAAAATAATATTTAGCTCTACTATGTAATGAGCCCTCTTTTAAATTGAATATTATGTACAGTGGAATAATACTCCATTTGTTCTCATTTTACCTGGAGATTATATATATATATATATATATATATATATATATATATATATATATATATATATAGAGAGAGAGAGAGAGAGAGAGATATATATATATATATATATATATATATATATAGAGAGAGAGTATATATATATATATATATATAGATAGAAAGAGTATATATATATATATATATATATATATATATATATATATATATATATATATATATATATATATAGAGAGAGAGAGAGAGATTTTTATATATATATATAGAGAGAGAGAGAGATTATATATTTATATATATATATATTATGCAGTG
The DNA here is from genome assembly GCA_903632075.3 of Acanthosepion pharaonis. Taxonomy (NCBI): domain Eukaryota; kingdom Metazoa; phylum Mollusca; class Cephalopoda; order Sepiida; family Sepiidae; genus Acanthosepion; species Acanthosepion pharaonis. The sequence goes on along the minus strand of CAHIKZ030000046.1, from coordinate 2,076,569 downwards.
TTACATTAGAACATGCACATATCCAATACAAAATTGTACATTTTTGTTTCAACTTCAAGAAAGGGAAAAATGCATTAGATTCCCTTCCATCTCTACATATAAATTCTAGAGGACATTTGATAAAAATTTCCAAAGAACAGAAGTGGGGAATATTTGCTTCAATAACTGTATTTCTGAATAAAATTTTTTTACTAACACCATGATTCCCCACCTGATGAAACATTTAAAAAAGGCTTTCCTTTTTTTTCACATTGAAACAAAAATGTACAATTTTGTAGTGGATATGTGCAAGTTCTAATGTAACACTGCATAAGATAAATAAATATTTACGGCTCTACTTTGTGCATTGAGCACTATTTTTAAATTAATGTTTTAAACGTTGTAATCCTACAGTTCATTCTCCTACACTTTGAGATATATATATATATATATATATAAAAATTACATCAAGTACTTTCACATGTAGAAATTTTAACATTAAACCTACAATAGACTTCACTTTTGAAACTGAAACCAACTAAACTCTTCTCTTCCTAGATATGTTACACAGAAACAATAACAAACTCAATTTTAACATTTACAGAAAGGCTACAAACAAAAATGACTTGATCAGTTTCTACTCAAACCACACTTCTAAAATTAAATCTGAAATTATTATAGGTTTCTATTTGAGAGCATTAAGAATCTGCAGCCCCCAATATTTACCTAAAGAAGAAACATACATAGAAAACACATTCAAAAACCTACAATACCCATATCATTTCATCCACAACTCAAGAAGAAAGGCATACAAAATATACAAAAAATAACAGGTAATAATAAATTACTTGAAAACAGATGCATGATACTAACAACCAACTCAGTCACGTCCACTATCCAGAACAAACTATCCCATCTAAATCGTAAAATAATCAAAAACACTTCCAAAACCATTAGGGATATAATCAGATTCTCAAACACTAACAGCATTAATGTTTCTGAAGCAGGCATTTATAAAATAAATTGCCAAAACTGTTCCTCCCAACATATTGGAGAAACAAGCAGAAAATTTAAAAAACACATCTATTAGCACAAAAGAGACATCACAAATAAATTAACTAATGCACTAGTCATACATAAAAATAAATTCAACCATAATTTTGATTTTAAAAATGCTACACTCATAAAAAAAGATAATAACTGACTCAGAAGGAAAATCCTTGAGAGTGCCAGCATTGAATATTATCCAAATATTAATCTACCCCCAGGTTTTTTACCCCAATATCACATTTCCGAACAGAATTACTAGTCTCCCAAGTCAACATACACAACAACTATATGAAGTCAAAAGAAAATGGTTGAATCCATCTACACAACTACATATATATATATATATATATATATATATATATATATATATATATATATAAGTTATGAAAAACTTGGTAAACTGTATGAGTAATCCCAAGGAGGATGAAATCCTGAGAGCTCAATGTAAATCCAGAGCTAATATTTTAAAGAAAAACAAACCACTTTAAGGTTCCAATATATATAAATTTTCAATCTGACATTATATATCATGATAAATACTATTTTTAGTTGTTACATATATTTGATTTGACATCTGTTATTTTCAGTGAAATTAATGTTAACTGGCCTAGAAATTGTGAAATGATTGTATATATATATATATATATATATATATATATATATTTTCATATTTTTTTTGTTAGTAAGGGTGTCTCAATTTCTAAACCAGCTAACATAATTTCACCGTTTAGAATAATAGGAGTGACAGTTCAAACATGTGTTTGCATTAAGAGTAACGTTTTAAGTCATAAGACAAACAGACCAACAGAAAAATAGATAATAACCTTTTCTGTACATATCAGTAATGCTTGAATTAGTATATGAATGCCTACCATCTAAAAAATGGGATGGTAGGGATTAACTCTTTCCCTGGTGTAGACATGTATATACGTTTTTACTAAAAGTGTCTTTTTCAGACAGTGACGAATAAACACGTCCACTATATAACGTTCAAAAACCAACTACAGACATGTTTATTCATCGATCTTGATTCTTTTTTATGCCCTTCTGAGCTTGAAACAAGTTCAATTATCAACTCATATGTCTCGTAGAGGTGTTAACCACAGTTCAGGTACTTCAAGATGCATCAGTTTCTTAGTTACCATATTAAAAACAAATTTTAAAAAATTGTCTGAAAATGAAACGTTTCCCAAAATTAATTGGCAGGAAAGGGTTTAATGACTTACAAGTAGAAACCTATAATACTGAATATTTATTTTAATTTTAAAATTACCAATAGACTAATTCTATACCATTGACAATCTTTTTCTATTTCTATGAGATTTTTAATATATTCCTGAAGTCATTAGCCAGACATTTACATTATACACATAATAGCCTTTTTCTTTTAGTAATATTTGTGGAACTCTGATAAAAATTGTATAAAAATTCGAGAGATTTAACTAATATCACTAAGAATCACAATTGACTAAATTTCCTTATTTGCATTTATTAACCAATCAGCAAAGTTATCTCATTCTTAGATCTTTGAAATTTCAGATAACTATGCTTGTTGTCTGCTATGAAATTTTAGGGATAACTCCAGTAAATGATTAACAATATTCTCCTGCCTAAAAATAGATATTTAAAAATTGGGAAAAGTATGGGAAAAATATTAACCAATAAACTTTCGAGTATTGCTAAGCTAACTTTTAGTTTCCTGTACCCTATGCACAGTTATAAATACAATTGTGTAAATTCAAAGTTTAAATTTCAGTTTTTCAGTAAACTTTTGAAAAGGTTTTGCTGTTCTGTGCACAACTGAATTCTCACACCTTTCATATCGTTAATTATTTTTGTGGTGTTGTAAAGAACAAAAACAATATTTTGTGAGACCGTTTCGTGAGGACATTTGTGATTCATTTCTTTCAAATAGAAAGAAAACAGATAATAAAATTTATGTACATTATTTACATTATTCGGACTATTAAATAATGTATATAATACCTCATCTCAGAAATATAGACAAATAAAATTTATGTAAATTTGTAGAACTGTGTTCATTTCTTGGCTTTTGGTACACTTAATCCTCTACATACTTGCATTTATTCTTGACCACTGACAACCTCTTTCTTCCTTATTTTCAATGCATTCCTATAGTAATATTATCAGCAATGCATTTCCATTATACATATAATAGCCCCATTCTATCAGTAATGCTTGCATTTATTCCTGACCATTGACAATCCCTTTCTTCCTGATTTTCAATGCATTCCTATAATAAAATCATTAGCAATGCATTTCCATTATACATATAATAGCCCTATTCTATCAGTAATGCTTGCATTTATTCCTGACCAATGACAATCCCTTCTTCCACATTTTCAATGCATTCCTATAGTAAAATCATTAGCAATGCATTTCCATTATACATATAATAGCCCTATTCTATCAGTAATGCTTGCATTCATTCCTGACCACTGACAATCCCTTTCTTCTCGATTTTCAATGCATTTACATTATACATATAATAGTGCCTAGTTATAGAATAGGGCTAAGTTTTCCAATGAGAATTGTCCCACATGAAATCTAGTGGATTAAAGCATTGGTTTGTGGATTTGGTGACACAGTAATTGTGAGTTTAATCCCTGGGCCTGCCAGTGTGTACTTGAACTCACTGAAAATAGGGTAAGCAATAACTGAGCAATACTAAAAAGAATTAGATGAGATATCCTTAGACATGGACAATGAAATGAGAACAGGCTACTCTCATAGATTAAAAAAAGAGATCAATTTGGAATTCCCTGTAGGTTAACGAGATTGATATACACCTGATGAAGGAAGTCAACACCTGAAATATTGTGATAACAAAAATGAGGAAAGTAGTCTGCATGTAAATAGTATAAATATCGCATTTGATGGCATATGAGGTACACTTTTTTCTTTTTCTTTTTTTTTATTAAAAATATCTTTTAAAATTCCCCTGCGTCTTATATGCCATATGTAGGTTTAAAATTCATGATAGTCGGCCAAAATTAGCTAACTGGCAATTCCTATTAGCTTCGGACAAACATCAAGAAGCAATGAAACACATGGATGGCAATGCCTGATCATGACCTTACAGGAAGATTAAAAGGACCCAGCATTACACAAGTCTGCAAATGGGTGAAGCAAACTCGAGATAATATTAGACCAGAAATTGTTATGAAATCTTTTAATAAGTGTGGCATTAGCAATGGTCTCAATGGAACGGAAGATGACGCATTATTTGATGTTTGGTTGATTTTGTTTAGCAGTATATCAACCTCTACAGGTTATTTAATGCTGAAATCTAAATATTTTTTATGTAACTTTATGCTTTCAACTACAGATATTTTGTACATAAATTTATATTCAAGATAAAAAGGTAGGTTTTTTAGATATATATTTTGTAGATCATAAACTGTATTGCTGCTAATTTTACTATAAAAATGTATTTTTATATATATTTTTTTTTAGTGTTGCACTGATTGCCATTTTGCTATAAAAATGTATTGCTGGTCATTTTATTATAAAAATGTACTGTTGATTTTTTTTAGTTTAGGGGGTTTACTATTTTCTCATAATTGGGACCCTAACAGGTGCTACCACACCAAGTTAGTCATTCTACAATCCTCAAAGCCTCCAATCTCCCAATCAGAGGCCTTGCTGCCAGATGTATTTATCACTGTACCCAGGACACACAAAGCAAGAGAATTATATATATATATATATATATATATATATATATATATATATAAAAGACAAAATTATTCGGACACCCATCAATTTTGAATATCTTTTATCCATTTCTCAGAATCTAATACCCATATGATGCAAGGTTTTTATATGTTAATAAGCACAAAGAAAGAAATATAAAACTTGATTTTCAGAATACATTAAATATAAGTAAATTATGCAAAATAGGAAAAGACAAAATTATTCATACAGCAAAAAATATCATTTTAAATTGATTGATTCATGTCAGTATAAGTAATTTACGTAATTATTTCATAAGTGATACCTTCTAGACTATTTATTCAATAGAATATTTGTGATAATTCCAGCAAAGAACATCATGTGGTGCATAGAGTGACACCATTATTATTTTTAAGTTGATGGGGAAGATAAAGGATTTTATTGTTGACTTGAGACAGAGAATTATTAACTTCCACAAGCCAAGAAATAGTTACAGCATTATTTCAAACCGGTTAGCTATCCCTAGATCTACAGTACAGTCCATTATAAAGAAGCTTAACCAGTTTAGCACCATAAAGAATTTGCCTGGGTATGGAAGAAAACCAAATCATCACCGAGAACTGCATGAAAACTGTGTCACAAAGTTAATATAAACCGAAGAGTTGTTTTGAAAGAGATCGTCAAGGGTTTGGATATGATACGTATTGGCATAAGTACTCACACAATACAACATTGTTTAAATAGAAATTGGTTGTATGGAAACCAATCACGATGAACCCCTCTTCACAAACCATGGTACATTGTACATTTTGCCAAAACATTCTTAGACAAAGAAAATTGCTTTTGGGAACTAGCATTATGGAGTGATGAAATAAAAATTGAGCTTTTTGGACATAATGATGTACAGAAGATTTGGAGCAAGAAAGGTGATGCTTTCCTCTCAAAGAACGCAGTGCCAACATTAAAACATGGAGGCAGGCGGCTCGATGATGTTTTGGGGTTGTTTTAGCTCAAGGGGGACTGGACAATTAACTGCAATAAGACGAAGAATAAAAGCTGCAGACTATATCAAAATTCTGGATGAAAATCTACAACTGTCAACACAAAACCTTCATCTAGGTCGGTGATTTACTTTCCAGCAAGATAATGATCCCAAATATACATCTAAATCAGTGACTGCATAGCTTCAGAAAAAGAAGATTACAATTCTGCCATGGCTTTCAATGAGTCCGAACTTGAATCCTATTGAAAATCTATGGCAAGAACAGAAAAAGTTCAAATAAATCATTGGTCACCAAAAAAACCTTCAGAAATTAGAACGTGTAACCATTGAAGAATGGAATGAAATCCCAGAAAAGATCATATCTCATCAAAAACTTTAAAAAATGATTGCAGCAAGTTATAAAAGATGAGAGGCCATTCTATTGACTATTAATATTGTGAGAATTGTTCAATTCTTTCTAATTTTCATACTGTATCAATAATTGTCTTTTCCTATTGTTTTATATTGCTTTTTTGTGCTTAATAACATATGATGAGAAACCTGGCATCATATGGTCATTAGAGTCTGAGAAATGGATAAAAATATTCAAAATTGATGGGTGTACAAATAATGTTGTCATTGACTATTATATATATATATATATATATATATATATATATATACACACACACACACAGTCTGTATGTACTCATATAGTGAAGACCAATTTTAACAGGAAATTAGATTAAGAAGCAAGTATAAGTCAATTGCTTCTATCCCTTATCTGGTAATTTTCTTTAAGGAAAAGAAAAAAAAAGTTCATAATATTCAGAAGTGGCCTTTCCCATCCCAACCAACTTTTCTCCACCCCCAGGAACAACTGGTGTTTTGATTGCGCCAAATTGCCTTAGAACAGGAAATGGAACTCTCACCCTGACTATAATAAGTTGTCAGTTTTCAGTGTCTGGAGAAAGTTTTTAAAAGATAATTAAGTAATTGCCTAAAGAACGATTAATGGAATCACAAATATCAGCTCCTTACCTCCCACCTCACTTCTGTATACTTCATTTATTTCTTTAAGGTCTGTCTTTAAAAAAAAAAAAAAAAAAAAAAAAAAAAAATCGAGAAAGGACCATAACGTGAGATACTTTAATCCCAAGTATACGGAATGTCACCATCATCTCTACAAGTAGAGGATACAATTCAGAACAATAACTGAGAAGATTAAAAAGATGGTTCATGAATTTGATGGCATTATGATTTGGGAGTTCAATCCCTTGGCTAGTTAGTATAAATAGAAAACTGCAATACCTAAGCAGTACAAAAAAAAAAAAAAAAAAAAAATATATATATATATATATATATATATATATATATATATATATATATATATAGATAGATAGATAGATCCCTGTACATGAACAGTGGAATAAAAACAAGTTATCCTCATAGCTTCAATAAAAATGAGTCAGTTTGAAATCTAAATATTACCCAGTTTGACAATCAGCTGAAGAAGAACTGAAAGCACAATGGATGAAAGCTTGAGGGCACGACGGATGAGAGCTTGCCACCACTCTAGTACTGTGCTTTCACTCATAAAGTCCAGGTACCAAAAAGGAAAGATCAAAGAAATTACCATGAAAATATTTATAGATAACACTAAGTTATGGCAGTGGGAAAATGACTGAAGCCGAGATGCCAAGTAAGGACTAATAATATTGTAGATTCTTCATATTTTATCTAGAATCTTTTAATATATAACAGAAACATCGGATCCCAATGTGACAGCAATACTCGATGTATAGACAAATGGTAGACTTTATATGTGTAAGATAGTTTCATAATAATAATAAACTAATACACAGGCAGTCACAAGTCAACCATAGTTGAGATCATAAAGACATTGTAACTTCATGGTCTTGATAATGACTGAATAGCATATGTTACACCAAAAGTACAGTAACACAGAGCCTGGCTTACCAAATACAAAGCGTGTTCGAGTTGTCACAGCTGTAACAGGAAATCTGGTTCAAAGCCTACACAACAACTATCATTTGATGAAATAGACATCACACCTATGAAAATGTATTAAAACCTGCCACTTACTATATAAATGGCTATATTGCTTACTAGAGGTCTTTAGTAATTCTGTAGCCGACACTCATGGTGATTAGCAGAAATAGAAAGTGATACAGAAGAAATAAGCAGAATACTTAACACATACAGTTTTGTATTCAGAGTTACTTTTCTCCTAGACTAGTTGCCAACCATGGCTAAAGTGTCCAGTCTGCTCTGCTATTTAACCTATAGATGTGAGAAGATGAAATGGACTCCTACCTTTCCCAAGGGCATTTGTGCAAAAATGAATGTACCTAACTCTGCTTGTTAATTTCTTGTTCCAAGCTGCTAACCATTACACTACCAGAATATCTAGGTGGTAACATCAATCTTCCTATATGGAAATGAATGCTGGACAATTTCCTCACAGATGAAGAGAAGACTTGAGGCAACAGAAACAATGAAAAGAGTGCTGAACTGCTATGTAATATCAATCCTCCTATATGGCTGTGAATGATGGACAATTTCCTCACAGATGAAGTGAAGACTTGAGGCAATAGAAACAATGAAAAGAGTGCTGAACTGCTACGTAATATCAATCCTTCTACATGGATTTTCTGTCATACAGTGCAGAAACCATATTTCCCCCTTTTGTTTGTCCCTTTTTTTAGATTGGTCACTGTTTTGACCACTTCCTGTAACCCTTTGTATGTTAGTACTTCAACAATACTAAATAAAAAATAAATAAAAAATGACCACATAAAGGCATGACATGGAGTCAGTTGTTTTACCTTCCTGATTTGATTCCCAACTTAATCATCGATTTGTAGCTTTTTGTAAATTTCTCCTTACATTTGTCAATTTTCTTTCTGTGCTATTATCTGAACATTTGTTTAATGTTGCTTTATTTCCTACATTTATATCTTGTCGAGATTTCAAGTCCAACTGTTATGGGAAAGGAAAAATAGAAAAAACTATAATGGCAACTATTAGCATTTGAAGCTAAACACGGCACAGAAAGAAAGAAATGGTAACAAATTCTTACTTGTAACTGGCGTAATCTCATGGTGGCAATCATTTGTGTCAAATTGCAACAAAAAAAAAAAAACATTATATGTTGCCTATAAGTAATCCTCCTTGTTGAAGTAACAATAGAAAATAAAGAGTTAGGATTCTTATTATTAACAGTTTCGGTAACACATCCAGTCAGGTTCAAAAGAAAGACAGCAAGGTCGTAATGAAGGAAGAAAAAATACAGCCTTTGGCTAAAAAATTTAGCATTTTATATATCTCTCTTCAAACACATATGCAAATTTTGACTCCTCTTCAATCAGATAGGGTCAACTCATTTATGAAATATCTTTCATTATATTTTCGTGGCAAGGTTACAGTTGAATTCCCTCCCCTTTCACAAGAGTCTCACTAAGGTCAGTGCACAAAGTTTCTACACTGTGTAAAAATCCTTTAAATAAGTGTCCTCATATACCATTGGCAAAATGTAACCATAACTTCCTTTTCATCAAAGTCACTGCAATTTGGGAATGTATTCTTGTAGCAAACTTTATACATATACATATATACAAAGTACTCACTACCTTCTTTAACCACTTATTAGATAGTGGTATGTTCAAGCCTCCAGATGCCTTTGTTATTTCTTGCCAACCTTATTTGTTTGTATTTCTGGGACGCGTTTTGACAGAGGACGGTAAGTGTGACACTGAGATCCATATACATATTGGGATGGCCAAGGAAGCATTCCAAAAGCTGGACAGAGTATTGAAAGACAGGAGGATTTCTTTGGTAACAAAGAAAAAAAAGTACTGAGCTGTTACATGATATTTGTCCTTCTTTAGAGCAGCAAATGTTGGACGATTTCCTCAAAGACGAAGAAGAGACTCTAGGCGACAGAGATGTGGTTCTACAGAAGGATGCTAAGGATATCATGGACCAAGCATGTGAACAATGTAAACAATGATGAGGTCTTATAGAGGATGCAAACAAGGAGAAGGCTTATACTTAACATCAGGAAGAAGCAGCTGAAGTTTCTGGGACACATAATGAGGAAGGAGGGCCTGGAGAATCTGATACTCACAGGTCAAATAGAGGGAAAGAGAGACAAGGGAAAACAACACGTCTTAAGCAAGTGGATGACAGAATGTGGCCTGGAGGAGGTAGCAGTGGGAAGGAACTTGTTGAGAGCTGCATGGGATAGAGGGAGGTGGAGAGCCATGATCGCCTACATTGTGGAAGGACATGGCACATAAAAAGAATGAAAAATCTTATATGTATTTATTTCTCTTCCAGTTTTACCCATTTTGCTGATGTACAAAACTGTCTTCTTCAGAGTTTTGACTGCCTTAAGTTGTTTATCTGATTATCTTCGAGACTATGGACACATACTCTCAGGGGTGGTACAATGGCAAGTGAATGCACAGATGAAGAGGAGACTCGAAATGTGGTTAATAATGGTTAAAAATGCAAAAGCTTTCAGAAAGTGAAGTTATTTGATTTTAATTTTGTCCAGATTAGAAGCGATAGCAGAGCATGAGTTAACAAAAGAAGAATAAAACAAAATTGGTGATATGCTTGTCAAGATGGATTCAACTATCTATATATAAAATTCTGTGATTCTGTCTGTCTGACCGTCCATCCGTCACACCCTTTAAAATAACCGTACATTGACCGATCAAAACCAAATTTTGGGGAGAAGTGCAAACAGGCAATGCAGTACAAAGTACAGTTGGTTTTACTAGGGTGCATAGCTTAGTACAATAAATTTTCACTCATTTTGTGGGGTGGGGGGTAAATCAAGTTTTATTATTTAACATACAAAATACTCCGACTATTTTTAACAATACTTATTGTTATGGAGTGGTTTCCCAGTGGAGGCTTGTATTTGTACTAAGTCGATCCTAAAATAGGTTCAACGTACGTTAGGAACTTCATATAATAGGTATGACGCAGAGAAAATCTAGTTGTGGTCGCTGATACTTTAGTATCCAACTAACGGTCGTCTGGCATCGACTGACTGACCCACTGAGCGACTCCTACTACTCCTACTTATTATAGGTGGGAGAGTTTATTAACAATAGAATAGGTGTGTTCCACTATAACACTTATTTAATAAAAATGCAATATTGTGTTTTGCATATCTCTTAAGTTCTTATATATATTTCATTCTGATAAAATATAATTCGCAGTAGTATCACAGTAAATACAAACACAGTAGGGAGAGAAGAATTTGTAAATCTCAACAAAAAAAAAAAAATGTTAGTGATAACTTCAACAATACTGAATACTGTGAGGACTTCAAAAAATTCTAGTAAAACATTTCACATGTAAAAACAAAAAAATAACTGAGTGAAGCAAGTGCATACAAGCATTTAAAAATGATATTAATTTGAAGAATATGAGGGTAGAATAACAGTTATCAGCACAGAAAGAGAAAACCACAAAAAAGTTCAAACTCCAGTCTAGTTGATTGCCTTCAATCTTTGCACAAATGACCTAGGAAAAGGCATGAATCCATCTTTTCTTCCTTCCAGCTTTAGGTTAAATAGCAGAAAGTGGATTGGATTTGGGCCTTGGGTTTCAACCAGCATGAGGAAATCTATGGAGAAGGCAACAGAAAATCATTCCATTTTGTTTGCAAAGTCATGGCAATACACACACTAACCTTTAGGAGACGGCAGGGCCGATATGTCGGCTGAAAGGTCGAGTGAAGAAGAAAACAACTGGGCCAATCCATCGACCCGACGATACAAGACCAGCCAACTAATCAGATCATTTCTCACATTTCTCGCATATCTAGACCTTTCAATGGCAATTTCTATGATAGTTTGCAGTGATTTTACATCGATTTTGTGTTCCAAGTGAGCATGAAAAAAGGGCTCCATCTTGGCACTGAGACTCCATCTCCAAAGGGTTAAAGAAAAGAAGCTATGGAGTGTCATAATTGTCTACATCCTGAAAGGACATGACATTAAAAAAAATGACGATTTAAAAATAATTTCTATGATACGTGTTTAAATTTGATGTAAATGTCAAAAACATTTCGTATTTAATTTTTAAGTTATTGAAGGCTGAGAATTCAGTGCCAACACCAATTAAGTGACAGTAATTTTCTCAGTACCAACTGCCATCATTAACTGGGGATCAAGTATACACATTAAGACACAGAAATCTCTACAATAAACCTGATATGCATGCAGGCATATAAAATGATGACAGAAACGATTAGAATAGGAGTTATGGTTACTAGTGATTTCAACAATAAAATGAGACCTATTTGCCAATCTAGTAGTACACTTCAATTCATGCAGTTTATGTACCAAGGAGGAGAGTTCATGATACAATATAATAAATATGTTGTGCCATTTAGCCTGTACTGCAGTGTATCCAGTCAAAACCAAAATGTTGATGGTTGTTAGTATAAAAGAAAAAAAAAATCATCACTGTCTACATCTTTATAGTCATTTATTTTCAATAAATGATAATTTCCTATTTTTTCTCAAAATGGGCAACAATACAGCATTGAAAGTATTAATGTTGTCTTTCAGATAGATATGTAAATATTTACAATATTTACACCAGTTATACTGTTAGGAGTTTTGCCCTCATCTTTATTGCCATGTTTCAGTTGTATTGTCTGGTCTTCTTCAGTTGAGATTTGTAATTTCAAACAGAACTGAAGAAATCTTATTAAAAGAAAAATTTGCACTCTTATTTTAATAAGATTTCTAACACTCAGGCCGGTAGACATAAATAAATATACTGTTTAATAAATAAATAGTGTCTATTCAAATATGAGTATCCACTAAAATAACATTTAAAGTGATAAAAAAAAAAAAAAAAAAAAAATCAATTCTGTGGGTGATTATATATATATATATATATCCCATTCACGTTACTAACTTTTTATGGCTTACTACATTTCATGTTATCAAAAGCACGGGGTGGGGATCAATTCCTTGGGTATGGGGACAACCTAACTTGGCCCACACAGTTTCTCCATCCCAACTTTCCCAGGACTACATTCATTTCAAGTCTTGATCAAGTAATATTTTCATTTTAACAGAAATGTATGAAGTATTTACATAAATGTAAACAAAAATAAAAAAAAACGAGAAGAAATTAGAGTTTGATTTTGTTTGTTTTATGGCATATCAGCCTCAATGGGTTATGTAACACTGACAAAATTTTTATTGCTGGTAATATTGTTTTATCAAAAATCTATTTCTGGTAATATTTTTCCTTCAAAAATATATTGCTGCTAATAGTTTTTTTTCTTCAAAAATTTATAGCTGGTAATAGTTTTTTTTTACAAAGTATTTCTGGTATTAAAACCTACTTTAAACTTTCATAGTGTTTTTACCCCAGTTTCAAGGTTAACTATTTGCCCATAGCTGGGATCCTAACAGGTGTTACCACCCCAGGTCAGGGTGGACCTGGGAACACCAGCAATTAAGAGGTGGTTCCACACTCCTCAAAACCTCCTGATGATAGGCCTTGCTGCTGGACGTAGTTTATCGTCTTACCCAGGAAGCGGATGTAGTTTATCATCATACCCAGATTGGAAAGAAATTAGAGAGAGAACTTTTTACATGGATTTTTTTAATCCAACATTATTTCTTATTACTATATAAGCATTATTTTTAGTCAATACAAGTGTTGGAGTTGACATCCCATCAATAACAATCACCTGAGATTGAGAAGTCCTACTAAAGAAAACTAAGCCTTCCAACAGAAATAAATCCTGTAAAAAAAAATGGGGAGAAAAAAAAAAAAAAAAAATCAAAGTAATTTGCTCACACAGTCAGCCTGATTCCAAAATGGAAGGATATATTGGGCTACAACCTCTAGGAGTAAAGCTGAAAACACAAATAATTTTATTTTGAAACACTATTTTGGGAACAGTAATTCTTTTATTTGAACATGAGCTATTGACAGAGAGTTGTGTCCCTTTGTTTTTATCAGTAGAAGCCAAGATAGCAGAATCCAAAATTTCAGGATTGCAGATCTGGATCAGATCCAGAATATTTTAATTTCATCATAGAGTCAGCCTGATTCCAAAATGGTATGATATGTTAGGCGACAGCCTTAAGGAGTAAAGTTGAAAAAGTGTAATATTCTAATGTTCATATTTATTACATAGAATAATGCTCACTACAGGAGACAGTGTCTATAGACAGTGTGGACACAGGTATCAACACTGAACAGCGGTAATTTCATGCTGCAATGTTAGCCTTATGTCACGATTGCATTGAAAAGTGAAGCTGACAGTCACACTATAGTGTTGATCCACACTGCCTATATCTATAATAAACTCCTCATTAAACTGAACAAGATCAATAGGTTAAATAGATAGTGTCTTCTGCTAGACACCAAGCTATATTGGTATCACAGGGTAGATAGAACAGATTCCACAGCAAGATAAGCTACTATAAAAAACACATCAGACTCCTTAAATACCAAAATACATATCTGAAACTAACAATCAATAAATATATTAAGAAGAGTGGTAGAACATATAGAACGTTTGCCCAAGCAATAAACTGTACAAAATTAAGCCAAATATAGGAGAATGGTATCAGAAACACCAAACTAGAAGAGAAGAAGTGATTATGTCCAGGTTCCATATTGGAATTACTATATACAGACAATCACTGAATATATTACAGAGGAGTGGCAGAACATGTGGAACTCCTGCCCAAATAATAAACTGTTCAAAATTAAACCAACTCTAGGAGAATGGTATCAGAAACACCAAACTAGAAAAGAAATGATTATGTCCATGGCCTCATATTAGACATACTACCATAACACATTCAGATATGCTTAAAAAAAAAAAAAAAGTGTGTGTGGGGGGGATCCTCTGATAGATGTGGCATGCCAAGAGCCATTCACTGTAAAACACATACTGACAAACTGCTGTCATTTTAATTCAATCCATTTAAAATACAACCAGGTAGAAGACTTGAAAGAACTTTTTCAAAACCCTGATTTCAAAAATGTAATTTAGAAAAAGTATAACTATAACTAACAACAGTCTATTAAAAATAAAATTTTTTGAATGTTTTAGGAAAAACATTAAATTTCGGCATCAAATGGGCCGATATTGGTGATGGGATTATTAATCGGAATTGAGGAATCAGAAATATCAGAACTTTTTAAGCTATTGGAATCACAATTTTTAATCTTATTTCAGATTCTAAAAACGATTCTTTTTTTTTTTTTTTTTTTTAACGTAACTTTCTATTCTTTGTACTAATGATAAAAAGATAGAAATATTTATCGACTTTAAACTTTTAATAAAACTAAAATCTATATATAACACTTATGGTGTAAATTTAATAAAAACAAAAAAAAATGTGCAATTTTCTGCTCAGTTCTCAAACTTTCAATAAAGTTCACTATTTTAAAAGTCTGTTCCAGTTCAAAATAAAATTTATTTTTAATTTCTTTTTAAACATTGTTAATTCACCCATTTAATATTATAAATTATTAATTTGATAATTATAATCAAAATGATGTAATATAAAAACAAAATGAATTCACATTGTTGTTCTGCCAGGCTCTCTTTTGAGACAATTTTGACTATCTTTTTAATTTATAAAGAAAAAAAAAAAGTAAATAAAAGTAAGGAATTCCCCACTAATGCCACATTTGATTTCTTCACATAAAAAAAAAGAAAAAAAAAAGTAAGCGTTCTTTTTATAAAAACAATTTGTTTATACAAATTTCATGTATTTCTTAACCTTTTACAGCTTTCAAAATGGATGTTCACCTTTATTTACTTCAAAAAAAAAAAAAAAAAAAAAAAAACTTTATTCGTTATTTCCTGAAAGAAAGCTTTTTCGCACTGAAGTTTTTATTAAAAACCTAAACTTTAATTTCCATCAAAAACTAATTTTATTTTACTAATATTTTTCTTTGGCATAATTGAACTCTCTTGTGATGAATTATTATGGCATTTAAAATATTTTCAACTTTTTTTCTCATTTATTCCTCCTCAGAGCCAAACAAGATGCAAGTTTTATAAGTAGAGGTGTATAAAAGAAGTTAAGTATTTTTAGCTAGCATGATTAAGCTACAATTTTTTTTTCCACTTTTAACATGATTTGTTTTAATATTTTTAAAATAAAACTAGTAAAATTTTATCTTCTAATAATCTCATAAATAACTGGAAAAAAAAAAAAAAAAAAAAAAAAATCAACAGATATGTTTTTACAGCTGTTGCTATTTTCTCTTAACAAGAATAAAATGAATTCTTTTTAGAAATTAAATTTTTTAGTTGTGAGAAATTTATTTTAGACAATAAAACTTATTAGTGATTAAATCTTTTAGACAAGATTGAAGACCCTTTATTTTTTATCTATTAAGTTGCTGTGATAATTCATTTTTAATTCTTATCAAAACATCAAAGTTTAAAATTTTCATTTATTTTTTCTTCACTGTCCTGCAGGATTAGATATTTCTTGTGCTTTATCAAAATATATGCACGAGTTAAACTACAATACATAGGATGACGCGTTTCTGCTTAAAGTATTGTATATATATATATATATATATATATATATATATATATATATATATATGTGTGTGTGTGTGTGTGTGTGTGTGTGTGTGTATGTGTATGTATATATGGTATTGAGGCAGCAATCCTTCTTTCATGCACATTTCATTGACCGTGTTTTTGAAACAAAAAAAAAAAAAATGAAACTTTATAAAACATACAAACTATTTCTAATTTTAGCAGTTAAAACATAATCCTTGAAATGGCTAAATGTATAGCCGAAAACGCTCGGATAAAAAGAACATTTGGACAATTTTTATATAATTTATCATCCAGAAAGAAAAAAAAATTATTAGATTGCACGAGAAATTATATAAAAAAAACTAAATAAAAGCACCTTGTCAGTCGTTTTTAATGAAATGTGCATATATATATATATATTGGGGTGTCTCTTATTTTTGAAGTGCATGCTGAAATTGAATTGTCACCCCTAAATTTGTTCCATTCATTGAAAAACAGAATATATAAAATTTTAAAGTGATTGCATAATATATAGAGAGCACCTTTGCTTGTTAAAACTTAAGAAATAAACCCTTTTTTATTTTTATTTGGAAGTCTTTTTAAGATTTCTGATGATAACCAAAGTAAAGCAATATGTCAACTGTAGATAGGTACTCAAGTGATTTACGTAAAGAAACTGTTCTCTTTATTGTTTAAACTCTTACACAATTTTTTTTTTTAAATAAAAAGGATACTTAACTTTATTTCATAATCTCTTGGATTCATTTTTCTATGAAATGTTTTATTAATAAATGTACTTTGTTCATTAAGTTTCCCAAACCAACTGTAGAGCCTGAAAATAATGACCATCCTGGGTAAGATGTTAAACTACATCCAGCAGCAAGGCCTCTTATCAGGAGGTTTTGAGGAGTGTGGAACCACCTCTTAATTGCTGGTATTCCCAGGTCCACCCTGACACAGGGTGGTAGTGCCTATTAGGGTCCCAGCTATGGGCAAATAGTTAACTATTACCAGCAATACTTATTGAAAAAATTATTACCAGTAATACAATTTTGAAGGAAAAGTATTACCAGAAACAGATTTTTGACAAAACAAAATGTTACCAGCAATAAAAATTTTTGTCAGCATTAAATAACGCATTGAGGTTGATATGTCGTAAAACTAACCAAAACAAGGTTCAAGAACCACTTAACGTAGACGGTTACTGAATAAAGACAACGTGCAGATTATGAGGATATGAAGGATAGGTAATAGGTGACCATCAACTTGAAGAGGTTAAAATTCTAGTGATCAAGGAAGCTTCCTCTCAGAAGTCAGTTTCACAAAGCAGCAGCTCTCAGGAAGATGCCCTTTAAATTAAACCCCCTCCTTACAAATGGAATATGGATGGAATGAGGATGAGTCGACTGTGTATGTGGCCTGTCATGTCACTGCTATCGCCATTTGGATTGTTGGAACCAAGAAATGGAGCTTGTCTGAACATTTGTCTAGAAAATACTGATAGAGTAGAGAGAGTCTTGTGATGTTTTGTCTGTGGGAGGGTTGAAGGGTAGAAACTAATCACCCACAAGGCTGCAGAGACATTTTTGAACTTTGTCAAGCCTGGGAAGTGAGGTTTGTGCAGTTCCAGACCATATATGGCAGCAATATTCCATTTTTGGTCAAATCAGACTCTTGTAAAGATGAAGCATAGCAGAATGACTATCAAAGCTGGGAAATGAGGATTGTGTAGCTCCAGTCCAGATATGACAGCAATACTCCATTTTTGGTCAAATCAGATTCTTGTAAAGATGAAGCATGGCAGAAGGACTATCAAAGCTGGGAAATGAGGATTGTTCAGCGCTATCCTAGATATGGCTGCGATACTCCATTTTTGGTCTGATCTGGCTCTAAAGAAAGCATGACAGGTGCAGTTTGGAAATTTCTGAGAATTCAGAGTCAGTTTGGTGATGCTGAAATGTTACAAGCTTGGTTTTAGAGGTACCAAAAGTTACATGTCAGTATAACCCCACCTCACCCCATCGTTGAGCTTTTAGAGCTCAGTCAGATGAGAGATCTGCTGATAAGCTCTGCTCATTAGTCCTTAATTTCAATTTCTGGTTTGAAAGTTCATAATCTAGCATGATCAGTAGTTAACCAACGCCTATATGTATACCTTCGGTCAAAATGATTTGTAACTTTGTGCTAACACAACTAGTGATGGCTTCCAAATATGACTCCCAAGACTTGCATCAACCAATGGCATGGTTTTCAGTCACTTCCCAACAGAGCCGCACGCTGATCATGTACCCAGTCGGATATCATCATGTACTTGATTAATCGACCAGGGTAAGATTCAAAACCAGGTCTTGTGCCCATAACACTGATATTCTAACCACTCATTTATGTGCCCACATATGATTAACTCTGTAAGAGAAAACATATGGCCAGAGATGACACTAAAAGCCCAAAGTGTCTTTCAACATCTGTTTACATTTCTGAGATGAGGTATTATAATTATTTGCATCATTTACATTGTCCTCATCTTTATTGCCATATTCATAATGTTTCGGCCATTGTACACTCCAGCCTTCTTCAGGTGATATTAGTTGGAATTTCAAACTAAACCCTTTATCCAAACCCAAGTTTTTGTTCTCTCTGCTGTGGCCCAGTATTGAACTCACAACTGTTTGGGTCAAGTCACTTTTGTATCACTCAACCAATGCTTTTATGTGTCTTTGGGGAATTAACCAAAACCGAGATATCCAAAGGCATGGTACATGGAATTAGAGCAATCTACTCCCCTGTGGACTTGATAAAGGGTTTCATTTGAAATTCCAGCTAATATCAACTGAAGAAGGCTGGAGTGTACAACAGCTGAAACATCGAGAATATTGCAATAAAGATGAGGACAACAGTCCAAACAATGTAAATAGTGTAAATAAAAGTATCTTTATTAATAAATATAGTCAATCCAGGTGAGAATTATCAGTGACATATGAGGTCAGCTTTTAGCTTATTGTAGACAGTACACAAAGATATGTCAAAGAAAATGTTACTAACATACTGACTACTTTCATCAAAGACACTAATTAACCAAGATCACAATTTAGTCTTAGGAGTCAGATAATGTATAGATAAACTCAAAAAATGATTGCCAGATATGTTAATCTGGCTTCAAAAATAATTACAGCAAAAATTTGAAGACAATGGTCTTTTTTCTATTTAAAAAAAAAAAAAAATCATCCATTTGATTTACAGTTGTTGTGTCTTAGTATTCAATTGTGTAGAATAGATCACAAGTAATCAATCAGTTAAATGTCATATGCGATACAAGTTTGGGTGATCGGGTCTCTTTTGATCCATGAGTGACGAGATTTTCCTGCACTCAGTTGCCATTTTGTTCTGCAATAGACTGGCTGCCAACCAAGGCTATAGAACTCAGTCTGTCCTGCCATTCAACCCATAGCTGGAGGGAGAAGAGATGGATTCATACCTTTCCCAAGTGTATTTGCATGTAAGTGAATGTAATGTATTCGAATGGAATTTGAACTCAGTTCTCTAATTTCTTATTCTGAGCCAATATCCATTACACCACAACATTAGTTGTTTTTCGTTTCTTTCTTTTTAATATAAATAAACTATTCCGTTTTCTTGTTTTTGCTAACAGGGCCAGCTTTAATCTAATTGGATCTCTACTCTGGTCTTGTTGAATACATAGAACACATTGCAACATTAACTTAATACATATCTGAAGTGCACCAATGATCACAAAGTTTAAAAAAAAAAAAAAAAAAAAAAAAAAAAAAAAAAAAAAGAAAAGTCTAGTTTGTACTTAGCATATCAGCACTGTTCAAATTCCCAGGATTTATTAGTCTTACTTAATCTACTAAAGCAGCAAATACTAAAAATGAATAATTAAAAGCTTCACAACTTTTCAGCCATTTTTTTTTTTGCACTCCTGCACTTGAGAAAGTCATAAATATCTCTTCTCCCACCAGCTAGAGAACCCAGGCTATCTTGCTATTTAGTAAGGTAGACTGGGTTCTCTAGCCTTGAGTGGTTGCCAGTTTCAGAGAATGATAACTGAATGAAATATAGAGAAGGTAACAAGGGACAAATCATCACCACCTTAAAATGCTTAAAAACAGCTTTTGGTTGGATGGTCAGATCTGGCTGCAACAACTTCCACAAACAGCTTCAGTGGCTTTGAGACTAATTTTAAAACAATGGCTCAAAATTCTTTAAATCACATTATTTGTATCCACCATTATAAAATCCAAAACAAAATGTACAGCTGAATGGTTATGGTGAGATTAACCATTTCAATACAGGTAATACAGTTTTGCAGCAATACAGACTTCCCAAGTCTACCATTATGCTTTCTAAAAGAAATGGCAGTTTCCTTTGTAGCGTTTTATTTAAGATAATATAGAAGTCAGCTTGATTATATCATTTTCACTTCTCATTATATGTGCTATCCATTTTAATTGTTGCTGCAGTTGGAGGTCTTCAAGGGATGTGGTTTTTGTTATTTGGTAAAGTTCTTTATCATTCTGTAGCATCAGCTTATAAGAATTGATGAAGGGTTGTCTTCTTTTAAGACCTAGAGGATCTATGTGCCTCTGCTATTTTTAATCATTGATCTAAGAAAGCTAAGGCATATAACTGATTGTTTAGACTTTTCTGAAGAAATTGAATGCCACATATAATATCCACTTGAAAGTCAATATCAGGTCAGAATAGTATTGATAAATTACACACACATTATATATATATATATATATATATATATATATAGGAAAAAGATTTTTTTACATATATATATATCTCAAGAAACAAATTCAATGCATTAAGTACCTCCAATAATTCACTGAAAAAAGAGGATACCATGATGAAAAAGGCCCCAAACTTGAAAAGTGAAATTTTGAAAACCTGGGATTCAATTAACCAAAATGACACTCAGAAGTTAATCTATTCTATCAAAAATAGTGTTTGAAGTAATAGCCAATCACAAAAAAGGTGAATTAATAGCCAATCACAAAAAAGGTGAATTAATAGCCAATCACAAAAAAGGTGAATTAATAGCCAATCACAAAAAAAGTGAATAAATAGCCAATCACAAAAAAAGTGAATAAATAGCCAATCACAAAAAAAGTGAATAAATAGCCAATCACAAAAAAATTTTTGGTGTTTGTCACTTTTGTAATAAAAATTTTTTTTAATGGCCTTATAATTATGCACCAATCATTTTTCAAGTTTTTAAATAATTTTATGATAACTGATTTTCTATTCATAACAATTTGAAACTTTTGGATTATTAATACTATATAATAATATACAAAATATTTTAAAAATTCTCTTAATTGCTAAGGTTTAAAGATAAAATTCACCTAGCCTTATAATTATACAACACACTATATTTTTCATTTTTTTAAATTAATTTTAAACCTTAGGTATCACATTTTTTTTGTAGGGGGTCCCTACATTAGTTGTTTACCGTAATGAGTCTGACCATAATTTTAATTAAAAAAAAAAAAAAAAAAAAAAATCTAATTAAAAGAAAAAGTAATTCATTAAAACAAATGTATAGAAAGTGGTTCAATTGTTATATCATCAACAGCTAAATTTTCATCCAGATTTTTATATTTCACCTTTTATGTCAGATTTTCTATTATCCCAAAGTATGATATTTAGCAACAAAAGTGATGGAAATCTGAATAATAATAAAAAAAAAAAAAAAAAAAAAACTACCATATATACTCAAGTATAGTGCAAGTTTTTATGATCAGTTCTTATGCAAAAAAGTGTTTGCACAGGTAATTTTTTGAAGAGGTTAAAAAAAAAAAAATTATGCATTTTCTATGACCAGTTGCACTATAGACAGGTAAATTTTTTCTGGAGCTCGCTAAAATACATGAAAAAAATTTCAGGGGTCACACTAGTACATACATTAAATGAAATTTAAAATTCTTAGCGTCCCCACTCCTTCATGCACATATGTAATCACATCAATGTAAATATCACTTTAGTTCAATGAAGTCCTACAGGACGAAATACATCACACAAAAAAATTTTCCATTTAGTTTTTTCCCTTAGAATATACATAATTTATTTATTTTAATAAATAAATGTTATATACCGTATCTATGAACACTAATGAGTATGTCCCAATCCTCATAAATACTGATATGTCCCAGAAAGGGATATATTTGATCAAAGTAGAAAAGTGGTTTTGGCTACTGTAACAAAGTAGTACACGGTTGCAGTAATCGACTGGTACTTGTCATAGTCGCAGGTAATAAGTGTAGACCAATAGAATAGCCAATGGTGTAGTCCATTGGGCTTCGTCATAGACTTAAACTCTGTTGTACCTACATGTTCATCTGTATTTATGACAGACACCAGCCAATCATATTCCAGTAAGGGTGAACACAGGTGTATGCATATTCCATTATATCAAAGTCATTGGACACTATTGTAAGTGGGGGTAATATGCTGTCTAAGTAGTCCAACACTAGCAGTGGTTTACCTACTTCAGGCCACTGGCGAGTATTGTATTTTGTTGATATTGTAAAGATTACCATTTCATTTCTAACCTCTGTTTTTGTTATTCCTCATTCAGTAACCCTTCCTAGGTTACAACAGTAATTTTATAAATAAATAAGCAGAAAAATCTCATTAGAAGCAGAGAAATAAGTACGGAACTGTTAAATAATATCAGTCCACCTATATGGCAGTGAATGCTGCACATTGTCCTCAAAGATGAAGAAGAGACTTGAAGCAACAGAAACAAAGAAAGGAGTACTGAACTGTTATGTAATATCAGTCCTCCTATATGGCAGTGAATGCTAGACAATTTCCACACATATGAAGAACAGACTTTGAAGCAAAAAATGTGATTCTACAGAAGGATGCTGAGGATGCCAAACATGTGAACAACAAAGTTTTACAGAAAAATGAAACTTATACTTAACATCAGGAAGAGAAAGTTTCTAGGGGCACATAATGAGGAAAAGAGCTTGGAAAATCTGATACTCACAGGACAGATTGAAGGCAAGAGAGACAGTGAGCTTGAGTAAACAAATGGCAGAACAAAGTTTAGGAGAAATAACAAAGAGACAAAAAATTTTTAAGAGCTATGAAGGACAGGAAATTGTGGAGAGCCATGATCACCAACATCCTGAAGGAACAGCAAATAAAAGATTGAATGGAGATTTTTAAGCTATTGTTCACCCAATACAAGGTCTAAGAATCCAAGTTAGACAGTTACAGAATGAGGAAGTATGAAGTGCACATTATGAGGATATGTAGGATAGACAACAAATGACTTATATATCAGTTACATAATCTTTAGATGTATATATGAAATACATTTTGGAGTAAATGTTAGTAAAAAAACCCAAAATACTTTTGATACACTGTTATTATCATCATCATCTTTTATGAAGTGAATAGACAAAAAAAGTGATACTGAGGTACAAATATACAGAGCTCAATACACTTATCATGATACCCAGTCTAATAAGGGTATACCATGCACATACCTCAAAGCCAAATGGCTATGATATAGTGACAGGCTTTGATAAAAGCAGTGTATAACCATGCAGACAGCATGTAGTTAGAAATAACTTCAGGTTGCGTAATCCAGTTCATACAAATGGGCTGTGAGTAAGGGTGTTTCCAAAACATGTGATTCTTGAATTCCCTTAATCTGTCAAATAAAAAAACAACACCCAACCATGATATTCTTCACTGCTCCTGCCCATGAACAGAGATATACTATATATCTGCCATTTATAGTGCATACTGTTTAAGGTAAGTAAATAGACAAGCAAATCTGTGGTGCCAAATGGGATATTTTATGGCTGCCTCATCTTCAAGACTAATAAACAAACAACCCCCAAAAAGCAACACTTTTGACACTAGGCCACCAGCTCATGAACAAAGACACAGAGAGCGTCAGCCCCTAGGAGTCATGCCCAAATGAATATGGTCAGATACTTTAATGTTTAGGATATTTACTGTAGCCCATCTTCACCAAGACAAAAACATGTACCTGTTAACATCTCCAATCAATTAAGATGAGAAGCTACGAGAGCCATGCCTGGTGTAGCATCATGGCGTTACTGAACGGGATATTTAGTGTAGCCCATCATAATTCAACCAAGACAAATCATGTACCTGTTATCATCATCATCACCGTCATGGAGGGATAGACAGTTGTTAGATCTAAACATAAAATATACTTTGTAATAAAAGTATCTAAAAAAAAAAAAAAAAAAACAACACTAAAACTAAAAAATTAAACCTATGATGTTGAATGATGCCAATTTTTCCCCAGCAGGCAGGCCAGCCAGCTTGCCCTCTCAACATAGAAAAATTGATCTAACAGATTTCCTACATATTTGTACAGTATTAAAATAAGTTCAGTAGATACTGATAAACTGCAGAACCATACCCAAAATAGTTACTACTTTATCACCACCAGCAGGGGTCAAAGTTTAAATTAAACCCAGCTAAAAAACCAAGTAATCAAAAACTGATATTAAAAAGTAGACAAGCTTCCCTTACTAGGTTTATGATTCTTCTATGTGCCATATCCCTTCAGGCGATCATGGCTCTCCACAACTTCATCCCTCTCAGTCACTGTTCTGCCAGCCATTTACACAAGATGGTTGGACAGGCTACTCACTGTTTACCAAAGTCTTTTTTGCTTTGAATATCCTGTGAGTGTCAATTTCTTGAAGCCTTCTTTCCTCATTATATGTCCTGTAAATTTCAACTGTCACTTTCTGATACTATGTGAAAGCATTCTTTTTATTTTCATTTTCCATGTTCAGTTTACAAGATTTTCAAGACCAAGTTTCTGTTACCTCAAATCAACTCTTCATCTGTGGAAAGATTGTCCAGCATTCATCAACATACAGAAGGACTGATTTTCTAACAAGATTTCCATTTTTCTTAATACTTTTGGGTTTCTCATAAAACTTTCTTATTGATCAAATATTCAGTCTAGTGTATACTCAGCATCCTTCTGTAGAACCAAATCTACTGCCTCAAGTCTCCATTTCATCTGCAATGAAATTGTCCGGCATTCACTGCCATATAAGAGGATTGGTTAGCAGTCCAGCATTCGTTTCTGTGTTCTATTTCTTCACACCTTATTTACTTTTTTTTGGTAAGGCAATTTTTCTATTTCAATATGCCTTCAGATTTCAATGTCTTGTGAGTGTCAAATTCTCAGAGCGCTCTTTCCTCATTATGTATTTTAGATAATTGTCACTTTCTGATACTATGTGGAAGCATTGGAAGAAAAATGGAAACAAAAACAAACTTCATTGCTTACATATCGAGTCCTTGGGTATCTCAAAATCCTTCTGTAAACCCAAATTTCTGTTACCTCTAGTCAACTCCTCATCTGTGCGGAGATTGTCCAGCATTCATAGTCATCTGTGCGGAGATTGTCCAGCATTCATAGTCATCTGTGCGGAGATTGTCCAGCATTCATAGTCATCTGTCTGGAGATTGTCCAGCATTCATAGTCATCTGTCGGAGATTGTCCAGCATTCATAGTCATCTGTCATCTGTCCAGCATTCATAGTCATCTGTCTTGGAGATTGTCCAGCATTCATAGTCATCTGTGCGGAGATTGTCCAGCATTCATAGTCATCTGTCTTGGAGATTGTCCAGCATTCATAGTCATCTGTCGGAGATTGTCCAGCATTCATAGTCATCTGTCATTGTCCAGCATTCATAGTCATCTGTGCGGAGATTGTCCAGCATTCATAGTCATCTGTGCGGAGATTGTCCAGCATTCATAGTCATCTGTGCGGAGATTGTCCAGCATTCATAGTCATCTGTGCGGAGATTGTCCAGCATTCATAGTCATCTGTGCGGAGATTGTCCAGCATTCATAGTCATACAGAAGGACTGATTTTCTTTGTTTCTAACAAGATTTTCCTGTTAATACTTTTGGTTTCCATTTTCCCCTAAACTTCCTCATTGATCAAATATTCAGTCCATGGTATTCTCAGCATCCTTCTGTAAAACTACATATCTATTACTTTGTCTCCTTTTCATCCGTAATGAATTGTCCAGCATTCACTGCTACACGAGAGAATCGGTATTACTTAGCAGTTCAGCACACTTTTCTTTGTTTCTAACAAAATTTTCCTATCTCTTGATACTTACTTCTTTTTTGGAAGGTAATTTCACTATTCCAATATACCTTCAGATTTTGGCATCACATTTTCCATCATCTGTAAAAGTACTTCCAACTTTGAAGAAATATTGTCAATTAACTACCACAATCTACATACCTCCTGAGTGGGTGCTGTGTTTTTGGTAGGCTATTACGGTAACCTGAAAAACTCCCCCCTACCAGTAACCATTCACTCATATGTGATATTTATATGGCTTGTTGAGATACACATCCAGTTGTGTTTTTGTTCAACATAAATAAAGTAAATAATAATAATAAAGTAAATAATAATAATAAAGTAAATAATAATAATAAAGTAAATAATAATAATAAAGTAAATAATAATAATAAAGTAAATAATAATAAAGTAAATAATAATAAAGTAAATAATAATAAAGTAAATAATAAAGTAAATAATAATAATAATAATAATAATAAAGTAAATAATAATAATAAAGTAAATAATAATAATAAAGTAAATAATAAGTAAATAATAATAATAATAATAATAAAGTAAATAATTAAAAAAAAAGACACCAGACACAAATCTCCCATGCTGACAACTTACCATAAACCACAGAATTTAAGGTTCACATTTTGTACCTGGAGTACAAGATGGCTCCCTATTTTTTTTTTTGGAGGGGGGGGGGTTATGGTTAAAAAGTCGCCTTGTACGTCAGTATATATGTATCCATTCTGAATAAAGCAGGTCCCCACCACTGCCTTATGGATTGTACAGCTGAACAAGTCTGGAGGATAGATATACTGAAAAGTGGTAAACATAGTTGTAAACATAGACCAATCTTCTACTTTGACTAGATGCTTAGTACAGTCTGGAAAATATATCAATCAAAACATTGTGATGATTAAAATAAGGAGAAAAAAAATGTTCAGCCAGAGGAATTGCTTAATCAAAGAATAACAATCTTTGTTGATCTACAGTGTGTTTTGTCTATTGCAGTAACCACCAACATTCTACAAAGGCTAGTGTTTGCAAATCTGCCCCCCTCAAATCAGTGACCTGACCCAACCCGAACAGAGCTTGCCCCTTGCTGGTACATTTTATTATCATCTTCAGAGTTGTACAGGAATTGGTTATGAGTAGAAAATATCACATCCTAGCAGCATATTCACTCATGTGCCTGACCTTTCTGGACATTTTTCAAATAACAGCTTACTATTTTTACCATCAACTTCCTATTACTACTTAAACAGAATCTCTCGTAGCTCAACTGATGAAAATGTTGGTTCTGCAGCAAGCTAACAGAGAAAGATTTCTCCAAAGTTTCACACTAATAGTTGTCAAATTCAGATTGGAATGGAGCTGGTAGGTGTGTTAATTAACAACCAGGTTAGATTGAGAAAAAGTACTCAAACCAGATTATGGCAAAAATCCTAATTTACTCAAACAGCATCCCCACCTAAAATAAAATATTCAAATATATAAGAAAAATTAGGTCTGCCAATTCTTCTACCTTGGTTTCAACCTTATAGTATCTTCAGATGATTTTGGTCAAGTGATTTCCTAATGTTTTATTTAAAAAGAAAAAAATTATATACTGATATATTGTTTAAAAATAAATAAATAAGGACATGACCTGAGCTGCGAAAGAAGGTGAGGAGGAGGAGAAGGAGGAAAGCAAGTGCATTGGAAATGTGGAGGGGGATGAAATACACATATTTTCTTTTCATCCCACATCATATGAACTCAAAAGGGAACTTTTTAGTATGTATACAACAGGTCATAAATTCTGATCTCCGATTCAAAAGGTTTATTTGGTCCGTAATGTTAATATAGCTAACTTTTGTTGACAAAAGTTGTATGTAGATTGTTGTAAGTTTTTGCTTTTTTTAAATTTTACAGTTTACAACCTGAGCTTTATTTTTTTCATTTAATTTTTTATATATATATATATATATATATATATATATATATATATATATATATATATATATATATATATATATAGAGAGAGAGAGAGAGAGACAGAGACAGAGGGAGAGAGACAGAGAGGGAGAGAGGGAGAGAGACAGACAGACAGAGAGGGAGTTTTTTTTATGTTAATATGAAAATCATAAGAGAAAGGTGACAGTTTTCATTAACCTAAATACTTTCAATCTTTTCCAAGATCATCTTCAGTGGTAAATTACAAAGAGAAACTTATTGTATCTGCAATAAAATCTGCATTCTATTGTGATGGTCATTTTAACATTTAATGCCCTTTTTACAGTTCTACTAATTCTTGGTCAGGTTTCTTATATTAAAACACTGTAAGGTCTATGAAAAAAAAATATCAATATTTCAATATAAGGAAGCTGTACTATAGGGGATTGGATTTTATCAAACCAAAAATGGTGGTGCTCAATTTCCTATCTTTCAAAAAATAGGTCAGTGCAGCCTGGTAACAATGCTGCAGTGAATGTATTAATCTAGAATATTTTAATATGCAAATCAAAAGGTTTCATAATTACATACAGCATATTTAAAAGTATTTTTCCACTTGGATAGAGCAAAATAAAAATGTCACACACTGTTGGAAGGAAGACAAAAAAAGTGTCAACCCACAACAAAGTTTATTTAATCTTTGAAATTAATGTCTTCTATTCTATTATGTTAGCTCATGATGTCATATATTAAGTCAGAAATTCATTCAAGCATCTTTGGTCTCGAGCCTGAAGACAAATCTTTACTCAAACTTTTCTGTTGATCAATCAGCAAACAGAAAAATTCTTTAAATGACTAAATCTTCTTGGGAAGACTCTTGTAAGAGGTTAGGAAACATGGGTTATTAAAAAATAAAAATTACCATTTGTATATTCATTTACTTGTAAAATCTACACCAGTAACTGTTACAATGAAAAAAAGAGGGATGTCATGGAATTCCACCCAATGACATGCATCAAAACTTGCTGAACATTCATGGAGACCAAACAATGGATGTGAGCAAAGTGATTGGTATTGTGTTTGAGAAGTAGTCACAACTATTTGTATAACCAACTACATTCTCAGTAGCCCTGCACTAATGTCAATCCATTAAAATGAAGAGCACTTTGAAAATGTTTATCCAATGTTTAAAGCTGAAAACTTGCAAAAATGTCATTATGCTCCCTTCCGTCATAGCTTCTATGGAAATCATTAAGACGGATTACTTTTAAAGCATTTCCTCAAATTACTGTATATTGCTGATATCTTATTAATGCAGGCAAAGATGCATAGCCAATGTGAAACAATGTTCTATCCAACGGTGTCATTATACTCCCTGTTGTTTTCATGGAAGGCGTTATTTTTAGACACAATTTGGACAAAAATTCTATTCACTAGAATACAAACAAACACTAAATCAAGTCATTAAGTCCAGGCATGCTCAGCCTTTTCTCACAAAACATAACAAATACAAGGTTGGGCTCAAAAGTTCATAGGCTGACTATGAAGGAGTGAGGCTATCAAGACCAAACACTCAGGAAAAATAACAAAAAGGATAATGCTCCAACATACCAATCTTTGGTTTCAATCGTTGCTCTACATGACTGTGGCTTTGAGCTGGTTAATCACCCTCCCTTTTCTCCTGATTTAGCTCCATCTGACTTTTATCTGTTCCCCAACATGAAAAACATTTACCTGGGAACCAGTATTCCAGTGATGATGACATCTTCTGTTGATGACTTTTTTGACCAACAGGATGAAAGCTTCTTTACCAATGGGATCCAAACACTGCAAAGAGTGTATGATCCGCAAAAGGGGCAATGTTGAATAATAAACCTCATTTGAACACATTCCCATGAGAGTATCTTGGTTAGCCTATGAACTTTTCAACCAGCACTCATATATGAACTGAATTTTCAAATTATATTTTCATCTAAAGCCAAGATGTCAAATTGAGTTAACATGATTAACAAAATAGATTGACATTTAGCAATAAGCAGTAGCTTTACAAAAATATTGCCAAAAGAAACACCTTGAAAAACTCACAAATAAAGATATTGTCTGTGTCACTTTCCAAATTTATACAACAAAAAAACTAACTCCGCCTGTACCAAAAACAGTGGCAAAGTGTAATACAGAAGTTTTGAGATTTTTGAGATTACTATACAGCTAATAAGCTGACCTAAAAACTTTTCTTATTCCAGATCGATGGAGACAGGTGTCACAGCTCTTTGAGCACAGCCAAGTAAACACTGCTTGCCACAGTTGACTAGTCAGACTAGCAGAATGAAGTCCAGACATGAAGATAATTTGGAAGCTCACTATCCAATGAAATGTTGTGCTAACAGAGATAGACTTCAAAATAATCCCCGACCCTGCCTACCATCCAGACTTTGCTCCTTGTGACTTGGCTGTTCTTTAAAATGAAAGAGAAACCTCCATGGCAGTCATTTTGAAGAAATTGGGAAGATGAAGGAGACTGTGACAAGTCCTGGACACCTACACTTTGGTTGACTCCTATAGGGCCTTCATAAAGTGACTGGTGCATGACAAGTACATTGAAGTCTGAGGACTATATTTTGTAAGAGAATATGTTTGTACAATGTAACCTAGATATAAGAGAAGCCCGGATATAAAAGAGATTTTCTCTGGTCCCAAATTAGAGCCTGTGTTAATGTATATAAAATAGACCAAACCCGGATATAAGAGACTTCTTCTCCGGTCCCGACAACTCTCTTATATCCGGGTTACACTGTACTTTCAAATTAATAAAAGTCTTTCCTGAAAACGTCAATTTCTGAAATGTATTTTGTATGTCTATTGTGTTAGCCACTTACATGAGCTTGTGCCATTTAATGTACTCGCACACAATTTGAGAGAGTTTGAAATAAAACATTGGAATAATACATTCCCTTCCCCATGAGTCTGGAAAACTCCTACACTGGGCTGAGCAATAAAATCAAAGTTAGAGACAAGAAAAAAAAATTTTTTAACTCAGATAATTGTAAGATTTTACCAAACTTTTTAAAAATTATTCAATAAGTAGAATTAATTTTTTGAAAGCATTTTTATTTTCATAGAAATATTTTTAGGACTGTCATTGAAATAAAATATACTCCCAAACACTTTAGATTTGAAATTTGATCCTCTTGCCCTCAGCCAAATTACATGTACCGTACTATTATCATAAATTCCAGTTCAAATAAACGATTTCTATATTTAACCCTTTAGCATTCAACACACTCAAACCCGCCCTATAAATATCTGTGGTCAAAGTCTCACAGTTTGTATAACTGCCTGCATTATCTCCATTTCTAGTCTATCCTCTATTACTATTCAGATCCCTATTTCTAGTCTATCCTCTATTACTATATGAACCGCTATTCTCTACTCTCTATACTATTTCTCTTTTTGGATCACTATACGGATTACTATTTGAGCGAGTATTATCAAGCAAGTACTATTAGTGTGAGTGATTATTTGAAGGTGCCTGACACCAGCATTGTTCAACGGGATACTATAGTTGTATCTGCAATTACAAACGAGCATTACGAAAGTGACAAGTATTCACTGACATCACAAAACTAATAAATGCTGTATTTTAAATAGACAAACAATTTAGATTTAAAATTTGATCATCTCACTATAATAATCATTAATATAATTAATAATCAAACACTTTAAATTGTGCTCTTCTGTTAGTGTTGAAAAATACTAGAAGAGTTACATCATATATTTTGTTTATTAATAATATTAATTTGATATTTGGAAGAGTTCACATCACAATTTTAAGATAACCCGAGACACCTGTCTATATTTCTGAGATTAGGTATTATGTACACTATTTACATTATTCAGACTATTGTTTAACTCTCCTTTGTCGCCATATTTGTTACAACGTTTCGGCCATTGTACGCTCCGGCCTTCTTCAGGTGGTTGGACTGTTGAACTGAACCCTTTATTTCGTTCACTGGGGTAGACTGTTCTAGTTCCACTTGCCATGTTTAATGGATGTCAGTTATCACCTGTTAAGTCCCCTCTCCAAGTTCTCCACTGCCTTAACCGGGTATTGAACTCACAACTCTTTGGGTCCTGTCACTGGATCTAACACCTTTATCCACTGTGTCCATGTGTCCTTGAGTGGATAAAGGCATTAGTTAGATCCAGTGACAGGACCCAAACAGTATGAGTTCAATACTTGGACAAGGCGGTGGAGAGGGAATTAACTGATAACTGACATCCATCCAAGTTAAGGTGGTGGAGAATTTGGAGAGGGGAATTAACAGAAGATAATTGACATCCATTAGACATGGCTCGTGGATCTAGAAGAATCTACTACAGTGAGCAAAATAAAGGGTTCAGTTCAACATTCCAACCACCTGAAGAAGGCTGGAGCGTATAATGACTGAAACATTACAATAAATATGGTGACAAAGATGAAGACAATAATCCGAATAATTTAAATAGTGAACCTGAGATACCTTTCTATTTCAAAAAATTAAAATACACACACACACACACACACACACACATATGCAAAGAAAAAGGCAAATAGAGAAGAGGTAAAGGGTGAAAAATAAAAGCTAACAATTCATAGGAGGTAATGTTAAATAAGAATAAGCGAGAGAGAAAAAAAATAAAGGAACTCAAGCAAACCATTTCATGCCTCTATCGGTCTATTAGATTTCTACCTCATTTTGGCAAAGTTCAAGAGGCTCTAATCAATTCTGAATTGGTTAAGCATCTCACCTTGCAGAGTTCTTCTTTTAGATAAGCAATATGGCTTTCACTTCTCTAAGTCAACTGCTGTGTCAATGATTATTGCAGAAAGATTCTATCAAGCTTTAGATAAGAATGATGAAGCTTAGGGTGCTGCTTTCAATATCTCTTAGGCATTTGACATGGTTTGACCTATTGGTAATCTTCACAAGTTCATTTCTAGACAAATTTTTTATACTGATCAAATTCCATTAATGCAGGCATTCCCCCAGGGCTCTATCCTGGGACCTAAGTAGTTCTTAATCTTCATCACAGAACTTCCTGATGACATCAGTTCTCAACACAGTATCTATGCTGATGACAACTATTGATTCTGGTCTTAATAGTAAATCTGATCAAATTGCCAACTTATCTTAAAAACAATCTAATTTCTGTCAACAAGAGCAAAGAATGGCTTGTTAATTTTAAAGCCCCCAAAACAAAAACTTGTCTTAATCATCTGAGAGAACCATTTTCACCTTCCATCAGCATGGCTGATGCTAACCTCCAGGAGCGTGACTCATTTTGCCTTCTCAGACTAACATTTTCCACTGACACAAAGTGAAAAGATTATATTGAATCAGTTGCTAGGTCTGCTGCTAAGAAAGTTGGTTTACTGTGTCGTGCTAGACAAATTTCCTTGCTAGAATCTATCTTACCTATTTATAAATCTACCATTTGTCTTTGCTTTGAATACTGCTGCCACATCTGGTCTGGTACTCCTGCTATATATTTTGAGATTCTTGATAAAATCCAAAGAAGAATCTGCAATGTTATTGGTCCTGACCTGACATCTCAACTCCAGTCACTTTCCCCACTGCCGTAATGTAGCTTCCCTAAACATTTTTAATAATTACTTTCATGGTAATTGTTTTGATGAACTTTCCTCTTTGGTAGCTAGACTTTATGAATTTAAGTGCAGTACTAGATTGGCGGCAAGGTCTCAACTTTTTACAGGTGAAATAGCTAGATGTAATTTCTATGCTAACAGTTTTTCTTTTCTTAACTTGTTTTTGGAACTCTCTTCTGGCTTCTTGCTTTCCAATCAACTTTGATCATCAAAAATTCTTCTTCAGATAAGTGAAGTCCAATATTAGAAGGAGCATGGTATCTAGGCTATGAATTTAAGCATTGTACTAGTTTTGTGGCAAGATCTCATCATTTTACAGTTGAAATGGCTAGATGTAACTAAGTTCTATGCTTACAGTTTCTTTTCTTGCACTTCACACTTGTGGATGTGTCTTACTGCTTGCTTCCCAGTCAACTATGATCTTCAAAAATTTAAATCAATGTCAATCATTATCTTCTGTCTTATTCTTGTTCTTTCAATGTGTTTCGTTTTCTTTCTTTCAGTAACCCTTTGTGCCTTAGTGCCTTTATTGCCTTGCTTGGAATGAAATGATTAACAGTAACCATTCTTAAATCATCTTAAAATATTTTTTTTTTTTAAATGAGAGGATATTAATTTGAATGAACAGTGGCCTTGTTAAGCAATAACCACATCATTTACTCTTGAGCATTTGCAGCTGGTCCATATGGATTAAAATATCTCATCAAGTCATTTTAAATATCTGCTAGTATTAAAAACCTAACATTATGTCCAAGTGGAAACACAAGACAGAAAGAAAATGCCACAAAAATAAAAATTACAATTAATCAGCAAGATTTTACAGAAAAAAGAAAAAAAAGAAAAAAAAAAAAAAAAAAAAACACTGCTTATCTCTGAATTTTTATCTAAAACAATATCATCTCTAAAAACTTGTACCATAGAGAGATTATTAACAAGAAAGTTGCACATGATAAGCTAAGCTTTATATATATATATATATATATATATATATATATATATATATATATATATATATATATATATACACACACTAGCTATCAGGCATCATTTAAGCTAGCTCCTGTGGAGCCCTCTCAATTTGGCCTTCATCACAATAGGTAGGGAGGAGTAGATGCAATAAGCAACAATAAACTACAGAAGAACTCAAAATTGATCATTGCATTTAAGTATTACATCAATATTTAAGCTAACCTTTTAAAAGTTCAGCAGTAATTCTTCTGCTACCACTTAATTTAAAGACAATTTGATGTACATAGGTCCTTGCTTTCTGTATAAACAATTATTATGTCATGGGTAACTTTTGAATATTCTCAAATTTATTTCCAAATTATAAAAATTATCACAGAAAAATTTTCAGAGTTATAAAAATTGTTACCATACAAAAAAAAAAAAAAAAAAAACAGTCACCAAAAACAATCACAGTAATGAAAACTTGGGAATCCAAAATTTATGTAACATGAGCTATTGAAAGTTAGAATTGTGTCCCTTTAATTGAAGATAGTGTGACACAGTGACATTGGTATTTATTATATTGAATGACGGAACTTGATTTATAATTGAGGTCATCAATTTCCATGAATTCCTAAACAAAATGTAATGAGTTGGTGTTAATTTTTTAATTTAGCATTAAAAATCCTTAGTAGATAATTCAGAAGTGATCTTTTCTGCAAATGTTACAAATGAATAAAGTGTTTTTTGGGGGGTTTTTTTATTTACTTTTATTCATTTAAATCTGATCCAATAAAAATGCAATGTTCTTTGTAGCAAGAACCGTAGATTGCTTAGCTGATTTTTTTTTTTGTTTAAAAAAAAAAAAAAAAAAAAAAAATCATTCAAAAGGAGCCATTATTGATCAAAATTTAAGAAAATCAATAACTTAAAATTTAATTTTATTTGAAAACTTCAGATGTATTGAAAATTAAAACTGTGTACTGAGGATTTCACGATCGTAAATAGAGAACTCAACATAAAAAAATTAGTTTCAAAACAAGATACAAGGCTTTGTGCTATGCTGCACAATATAATTTTATTCTAATAAATATTTTTTTTTTTGCGTGCTTTAATTTTTTTAAGTGATTGGCATAGTTCCAAGTTGAAATTAATTCTGTACCCCAAATATAGTAGTGTGGTTAATCCACTTGAATAAAACTGATGATGTTAGATACTGTGCTATCACTTATGAAATGACGCTGATCATTGACAAGCACACCCCGGTTTCCAGTATAACAGGACATCACACAAACCTCCTTCAACTCTTTCTTACAACCTGTCCTGAAAAATAATCAACATTATTGTTACCTCACCTGGGTACATCAGAGTTAAAGTTGATGTCAGACTTAAGGCATCTCTTGATGTACCATTTCAAAGAATCATGATTTCAAATCAAAGCTACACACACAGAATTTCAAATATTTTATCCATCAGTTTCATATCACATCCCAAATAAAACCATCTACATACAAGTCCTATATATACAAGATGATATTTGACAATGTTGGAAGAATTAATAAGTTACATTAGTGAGATAAGGATTGGAATGAGAGAAAGGTTAAGTTTATATGTGATTACGTTTATATGTGGTTACATTCCAATCTGTATTAACCAATCAGGTGTAGTCTATTTGTAATAAATAACCAATCAGGTGTAGTCTATTTGTAATAAATAACCAATCAGGTGTAGTCTATTTGTAATAAATAACCAATCAGGTGTAGTCTATTTGTAATAAATAACCAATCAGGTGTAGTCTATTTGTAATAAATAACCAATCAGGTGTAGTCTATTTGTAATAAATAACCAATCAGGTGTAGTCTATTTGTAATAAATAACCAATCAGGTGTAGTCTATTTGTAATAAATAACCAATCAGGTGTAGTCTATTTGTAATAAAAAGCTGTTCTCTTTAAGTCTTCTTACTTGACCATTCTTTTGCCTCTTTCAGATTCCTAATTAATTATTGTTCCTACTCTTTAAACTCTTTCTGGTTGTCTTCACAATCTGAAAAAGTGCTAAGGTAGAATTAGAACCGATGCCAATATTGTAGGCATCCAAAAAACTGCCATCATTTACTCTTTGAGGATTCTCAAAGAGATTTTTAAGTTGTGAGGAGTCTTGTTGACACCATTCCTGACGAGCTCAATCTACCCAAGAGATACAAATACGACCCCAAGAAACAAGGAGCATCCAGTACATGCAGAGAACATTTAAAATTTGAGACAAATCCTCTATGCTCTCTATCCTCATGTAACACTCACAGGAGATAATGAAGAAAATAGAAGCAAACCATTTGCCCCCTACATATCAAGTTTATATGAATAGCTGGCCAGATAGGGTTCCTGATGACAACAATTTACTCCTGTCTCAATAGTAAATTTAATAAGTTTGATAAGGTCTAATTGGCAGCTGAAATGTCTGTTAACTGGGGTAAGGAATGGCTTGTTAATTTTAATGCCTCCAAAACAAAACTGCTCTCTATCAATCAATTGAAAACCCTCTCTCTGCCACCCATCAGCATGGCTGATACTAACCTCCAGAAGGTGTTGTTGCATCTGCTCAGGCTAATGTTCTTTTGAAGAGGAAAGATTATACTGAATCTATTGCTAGGTCTGCAGCTAAGAAAGTTGGTTCACTTTATCATACCAGACAATTTTTCTCTCCTGAATCTATTTTATATATTTTTAAATCTACCATTCATCCATGCTTTGAATATTGCTGCCAAACAGTCTGCTACTCTTGCTGTATATTTAGAGATTCTTGATAAAGTCCAAAGAAGAATCATCAATATTATTGGTCCTGACCTGGCATCTTGGCTTCAGTCACTTTCCCACTGTCATAATGTTGCTTCTCTGCGCCTTTTCTATAAATACTGTTATGGTAATTGTTTGGATGAGCTCTTCACTACGGTATGTAGACTTTATGAATTTAAGGGCAGCACTAGATTGGCAGCAAGGTTTTATCAATTCACAGTTGAATTAGCTAGGTATAACCATAAGTTCTATGCTAAAAGTTTCTTTTCTCGTACTTCTCACTTGTGGAACATTCTTCCAGCTCCATGATTTCCTGCCAACTTTGACTTTCAAAAATGTAAACACAATGTCAATCATTACCTACCGTCTTCTTGATTACTCTTCTAATTTTCTCGCTCCTTAATAGTGTTTCTTTTTTTTTTTTCTACTCAGTAATCATTTGGGTCTTAGTAGCTTTGTCTTGCAGGAGGTGATATGATAAAAAAAAAAAAAAAGTACACTAAAGAGTGACAAAGTAACTTAGGACAACAAAAGAAATGAATGAAACCAAACTGCTAATCTACAAAATTCTTATTGTACTAGTCAACATATGAGGGAGATAAACTTCTGTAAAGAATAGCATATATACATCATACTTACTGCTAAAATGTTTATCCCTTACGTAAGGGGGGTATTTTTCGTGAAAACGGAAATACTGACGCAAAAAACGAAATGGCCTAATTCAAACGAAAACCACGATTTTGAAATGGAATTTTTTTTTTTTTTTTTTAAGAATCAGATTTGTCAACTGCCATTTTAAATTGTTACTATGTTTGCCTTTCCTAGGCTAAATCTCTCATCTGACAGACATCAAAAGGTAATGTTTTTTTAATACATCCCAGTTACACAGTTTACACACAGTATTTCTATTTAGGAACCCAGTTTCAGGAAGTTTGGCTTGATTTAAGAGAAAAAAAAATGGGTCGTAGTAGTGATGGGGACAAACAGTTTATCTTTTTATTTTATCCTTTCTTTTTCCTATCCCACATGGTGACGGATGTGGGGTGCAGTTTGTTATTACAGAAAGCCAAATTTTACGAATTGGACATTTTAAATAATGTTATTTAATAATTTCAATTAAACGATAGTGGCTTTTTATTGTAAGTCTAGATGATTTTGTGGTGATACTTTTCTGTAGGTTTCCTTGTTGCTTCTTTCACTTATTCAGGAGTGTAACATTTTTTGCCAGGGTTATCCCAGAAACTCATCAAGTTGGTTGGCTGAAGTATGAGGTACGAAACCCTATCAAACTGGAGCAACTTATGGATGAATATTATTCTTGTTAGTAAAATTTTCCTTTTATTTTCTTGTTTTAAATAACATTTATTGTTTACACTTTCTCACTAAGTAAGGAGGCAAAAACAAAAATATATACTGAAAACAGGAGAGAGAAAACGGAATTCCCTAAAACCTGAAACGTAATTAAAGAAAATTTGAAACGGAAAACTGGTCCCTCTCTACGTGCAAACTACAAGAAGACAAAAAGAATACTGCACTTTATGATAATGAAGGCTAAGGTTCAGGATCAATCACTTTTTTTCTTTTCTTTTTTTAAGCATATGTGAGTTGGTAAATCCTGGCAAGTTGCAGAAAATTGGTGAGTTACTTGCAAAAAAAAAATTGCTAAAAAAATAGAGTTTTGAAACCAGCTGAATGAAAAAAAAAAAGTCAAGTGAAGCCTCGTCCCTGGGGATCATATCTCTGGGCACTAACTCCACTACACTAAGAATGAGTACACTCTTCTTATGATAAGGGAGTGTACTTCTTTCCAGGTGCATATGTCCGCAACATAGCTGAGAGAAGCAGAGTTATACGTCGATATCTGACATAAAGCGCGTGTGTGTACTGTGACAGATATCATTCGCATATTGATATCTCTATTGCCCTCTTGCATATATAAAAATAAGTAGTTTAAAGTTCAAAGGTGAATTGAAATATTTAAAAATAAGGCTATTAGTTTACTAATTACTTGTATAAAACTAAAAAAAAAAGTAAATAGAGATAAGTTCTCCTTCCCTAACACACACACGCTTGAAATCGACAACTAAATTTGAAACGTAAATAAATGGTGAAAATTCAAATAACATCATTGAATGAAAAAAAGTTAATTGTTAAAAAGTTTTGAACAATTTTGGATTATGCCTGGAAAAATACTCCAGCCTCTGTCGGGTCAGTCGCTAGTCCTTTGACCATACCAGTGAGTCATCGACAGAATGAAACGTTAACTTTTTTCTTTCCCCGATTTTAACATGGCATCTTTTTGACGCATTGAGATTTTGTTTCTTTAATGCACAATTTTATACATACCGTATATACTCGCGTATCATGCGACCTTTGAAGACCTAATTTTGAAGCTAATTTGATTACATTCATATTTAAAAGTAAATAGACAGTTTGGTCAACGGCATAGCCAGGGCCAGCAATACATACGCTAATTTTTTTTTCTAGTGTATGATGCGACCCCCTTAAAATTAGCCTCAAAATAAAGTCATCAAAACAAAAGTCGCATGATACGCGTAATCGTCGGTCTCGAAAGAGATCGATAAAAATTTGGCAACATGATTTTCGTCCAGCTCTCTAGTAAATGACTAAAAACTGGCTTTAGTTTAAAAATACTTTCTAAAAATTCGATTGAACGAGAAAAAAATGCCTTATAAAAGCACTTGCTTGCTTAGTTCGACAGTTAAGTAAAAATAAAATAAAAAGAAAAATGTTTTTTATTAACCAAATAATTAAGCTAAGTATTTTAAGAACTCCAAAGCAAGTCATCTTAATTTTTTTAAGACTCAAGAACACCGAACTCCAAAAAAGTAATGTCAATTACAATATTTTTCTCTCATTTACAAAAAATAATTATCATTGAGTATTTTAAAAATAATAATAAAAAATAAAAAAACGTTAAAATAAAACATTGAAGTCCAACCTTTTTTTTTATGGTCAGTTTTTTTAAATTCTAATTTGTAACTTAGTCGTTCATAAAAATAAAAAATATACTTTTTTTTCAATGTCATCATTCACTCAACAGCTCCTTACGAAGCTTTTTTTTATGGGGGGGGGTCATTTTGCATTTAATTTTAAAATGAAAAACAAATACATGAATTAAAAATGACATATGTTATATTTTTACAAGATAAGACTTGCACTTGACTACTACTGTTTATCAGGAGGAAGAAAATTTGATTAAAAAAAAAAAAAAAAACAGTTGACTAAGTTAGCAGTGCTGATAACTACGATGGCAAAGAATTAATTCAAAGAAAAGTAAAACCTGCTAACAAGTAAAAATTTAAATAAGATAACCACGCTTGTTGTACTAGTAGATCTACCGTCTTCATTAACCTAATTACAATTCAAAGTCGTAACAAAAGTTCATGGTAATCCGATTGTTCAATGGGGTCTGTAATGTACTTATCAAAATTACTGTGATCATCACAATGTGTTTGTAATGAGATTGCATCTTTATTTTTTTTTTTAGTCAATTCGGCTTTTATTCCATTTTTAGTCAACACACAGCAGAACTGTGGGCCTGGTAAACAATGGTAATCAAGACCAAAATGAGAAATCTAAGAACCTTTTTTCTTTACTAGATTAAGAATTGAAAAAATCTAAAATTCTTTAAAATTTAAAGTTTAAATAAATGGATCTGCTCTTTCTCGGAAGTAAATAGATTTTCATAAACTAGAAAAAACAAAAAAAAAACACTAGCTATTCCGTTGTCATAATAGTTTTTTTTGTTTTGTTTTTTTAGTACACGGTCTCTTAAATTAATTATTACTATTTACTGTACACACCCTGTGACTCCTAATCCTGCTAAAAGCCAGATTCATTCAAAACAGAGACGGGTGTTAATAATAATAATAAAGCCATTAGTAATAATTACATTGTACAAGTATGTAACGATAGGTAGCTTTGTTTTACTTATACAATGTTCGAACTTACAAACTAAGTGATTACAATTGATTGAATAACATAGAAAAAGACGGTTCAGAAAACTGACATTTTTTTCTTAACACGCACTGATTTGGTAAACTTTTTTTTTTTTTTATTCAAAAGAAGCATTGACAGCATTTTTTTTAAGATCTTTTTATAGAGAAGCCAATAGTAGGTAGATAATAACATAGAAATAAATAAACAACAGTCTATGACCGAAGAAATCTTAACAGCACACTCTTTGTTTACGTACGATGACGAATTCTCTCATGAGACCAAAACTGACTTCCCTCCATTTATTGTTAAATGTTACTGGACATGTTATGCTTTTTGTTTTTAAGCAAACTACCTTTATGTTTGTTTGCTTTTTTTTTTACAGGCTTAAAAGAAATAATACAATCGATTCGGTTTTTTAAAACAATTGTTTTTGTTTTCGGAGGTTCTTTTTTATGGGAATGAGACACGTGATCGTCCTATCAAAAGTGGTTCTGCTTTATTTTTTTAGCAACACTGGCATTTCTGGTCCGTTCTATTTAATTTCTCGAAAGACTGAAAATCAAAGTTCTGTTTACAAATGTAGCTAATTTTAGGATTTTTTTTTTCAAGTTAAAAAAAGAAAGATAATTCCAGAAATAAATTCATGAAAAAATATAAATGTGTCATGAAACTGAGGGTAAACAAACAATATTGCGTGGAAAATTAATAAAAAAAAATAAAAAAGAGACGATGACTACTACAACAACGACAAAAAGAAGAAAGAGTGATTTTTTTTATTTAAGACGAAAGTCCATCATAGAATCACACTTCTTGCGTAAGAAGCTAAAAGTGACGATTTTCGGGGCCAGTTTTTACTTTAACATGCTTGAAAATGAAGAAAAAAAAAAAAAAAAAAAGAACAATTTGTTCATCCTTCGTGAAAAGGGCAGTAAAAATCTACCCCCAATCATTAAAAAAAATATAATTTTTATAACCATATTTACTCCTTTTTTCAGTTATTTATTGTGATATTCAATTTGGGAGGCGGATCAGGTCACGTGACCATGTTGTCAAAAATGGTTCTGCTCAAAAAAATACTACAAAGTTTCTGTTTAGTAGTGAGTTTACTATATTCATTGTCAGTGTTTTTGTTTGTTTTATTGGTGGCCATAAAGAGTGAAAAATCACAAATGCCAAAAAGATTTGACCAAAATTTTCGGTTGAAGTACGTCTTATTTTCATCATCGGAATAATTTTTAAAAATCTGAAAAATACCAAGTGATTCATTTAAAACTCAAAAGTTGTTTTTGTTTCTCTCCATGTCCTTAATAGGCAATGCATACTCAATTTGTAAACAAAAACAAACAGAATTATAAAAAAAATAGTAATTCGAAACAGCGTAATTAAAAAAAAAAAAAAAAAAAAAACAAGATTTGTTTAGTCATCGTGTACGTAGTATATACAATGATGCAGTAGTAGTCTTAGTAGTTAGTAGGTATACTATACAAAAACATAACTAGCTCTAAAAAAGAAAAAGTAGCTAAGCTACTAAAAAAAAAACAGTTCTTTGCACAAACTCTTTCGTGGATGCAATAAATAATGTTTCAATTAACTGCTTTTAATAAAGTTTAAAAAGCTTTAATTTTAGTTTTAAAAAATCAAACTCAAACAGGTCACGTGTTTGTTTGGTTTGGCCTTTCTTTTTGTTGGTTTAAATTAATTTAATTAATATTTTGTTTGTTTCATTATCGATAATTCGAATCTGCTCTTTAAAAAATACTTACATTAAAAATAGTTTTAGAAAGTAAAAAAAAAAAAGAAACCTGCAATATTTCATAATTCCTTCTTAAAATGCCAATGAAAACATTTGTTGGCAATGGCTTAAAAATTGTATTTGTTAAAAAAAAAAAATAAAAATAATCATTTGATCAATTGAAAAAATACAGAAAATAACATTTTATTACGCTTTTACTTTTTAAACCAAAGTAAATTATTTGTGGTTAGTAAACAAATATGCGGTTCCTTGCATTAAGGAACCACTTGTAGTGTCGTAAATATATATATATTTTTTTATTTTGTTTTTTTAGATTTTAAGTAAATAAAAATAAAATAAAAATACAGGAACATGCGGTCTCTGAAATGAAACCTGACAACTTACAATTCGTTTTATGACAAGTGGAGAAATGTATTTTAAAATTTAAAAGTAATAACAAAAAGATATTTTTTAATGGTTTTAACAATTTTGACATTTGATTTA
Source organism: Acanthosepion pharaonis (assembly GCA_903632075.3). NCBI lineage: Eukaryota > Metazoa > Mollusca > Cephalopoda > Sepiida > Sepiidae > Acanthosepion > Acanthosepion pharaonis. The sequence continues at coordinate 2,032,612 of CAHIKZ030000046.1, read as the reverse complement.
TAAAATAATATTTTATTTTGGCTTCTAGTTTTTTAACTCAAGTTCTCGTTTAAAAAATAATACATTTTTTTTATCCTTTCTATGGAATCTTGTATGAAAGAAATCAGCTAACTCGATTTACGTTACTGGTTGATCTGTATTAAAGTAATACTTAGTAATAAAAAAAAACAAAAATCTGAAGTATTTTTCTAGAAAAGAAAAAGTGTCTTTTATTTTTTATTTCGTTTTGTTTTTTGTTAAATTCCTTAACAAAATATGCGAGGGAAGAGAAAGCTACATTTGTTTTTTATTTAATTGGGAGAAGTTTATGAGGATCCCACTGTCTATGGACAAACAAAATATCTTTCAAACAAAATTAATAAAAATTTTATTTATGATACAGAAAAAAATACAGTCGAAGATGATAAATAATAAAAATAATTCAAAATAAAAGTAAAACAAAAATTCAAGACATGATGAAAAGAAATCAAAGGTTAAGTTCACAATAACATTTGTTTCTCTTAATCACGTGTATACAAATAACACTTTTTTTAGTTTAAAAAAGTCATGTGGACAACAATTCACAGTTTCTACTTTGGAGAGTCGTAAAAAGTCCCGAAAGAAAGTCTAACCTTCCGTTTTTTTTATTCTCTTTTTCAGGCTCATCAAAGAAAAAAAAAAATTTTATTTCGACAAAAACATCGAAATTCAAAATACTGTCAATGAAATAGTAAAAAAAAAAAAATGTCAAGCACTACAAGCAATTTGAACCGTAGGATAACAATTCGTACTTAAAAACGTCTGATGATGTTATTGTTATTCATCATAGAGTCCAAAAAAAAAAAAAATAAAAAATCAACTTTCTGGGTCAAAGTTATCTTCCTCACAGCTGACAAAGATGATTTTAAAATAAATAAATAAATATTATTTAATTAATTTTAATTTATTAAAATTTTTAATTAAATTTATTTAATAAGTATTAATTAGATTAATATTTATTTTTCAGATTTTACGCACCTCGTTGATAAAGCTTTTATTTTAATGTTTTTATTTTAAAAGTAAAAAGATTTTTTCTCTATTGAAGCGGTGTTTGGGGGGGGGGTACGGCTTATCAACCTTTTCCGTAGGTCATTTTAAAAGTAAAATCAAAACATATTTTGGATTGTAAGTTAAATATTTGTGTGTGTGTGTGTGTGTGTGTGTGTGTGTGAATATTGCATTAACAATTTTTGGAGAATAGCAATGATTTTTTTTTTCAGATACAAGTCCTACATGGTTAGGATAAGATGCGTAGAAAGGAAAATTTCAGGTTAAAAAAAGACGTAACAAAAATGTAATAAAATGATTTCAAAATTAAATTAATAAATTTACAATATGAATTGATTTGGTAATTTACGAATAATACGTCTCACTCTCATTGATATTTTTTTTTAGTTTTATATTTTTTATGAATGAATACGAAGCTAGTAGAAAAATAATTTTCTTCCCTTTTTAAATTATAACCTGAAATAATATTCAGTACTGTTTACAGTTTACACTACACTAAAAAGTAGTATAGTGTAAAATCCAAGATGTAAACAGTAAACAGAAACTAAACAATACTATACAACACTAACAGACTACACTACGACATCGTTAACAAAGCTTCGTGTTTTGGTTTTAAGATGAAAAAAAAACTGCTTCCTTCTCTTAAAAATAGAAGAAAAAACAAGTAAAAAAGGGCGGAGGAAGGCAAAATAAGTTCTTTAAATTATTCCTAGGCTCAAAGAACTAAGAAAGAAACATTATTTTCATACTTTCTTTTCTCAATTATTAAAAATATATATATTTTGAAAACAAAAAGTCAGTTAATCACTTCCCCCAAAGTTCATGACAATTGTTATTTAATGAAAATATAAATAACAGACAAAAAATACGTTTTTTTTTTTTTAATTAAATATGTTTTTTTTCTTAGGTATAAAGCTACGTTCTAGCTCCTTAAGAAATCGCTAGTTACCGAACACCATCTGTTTACCGAACAAACAAATAAGCCTGTACGTGTTTCTTCAATGAAAAACAAAATCGCAAAAGATCTGAAGTCAAGAAATAATATTTGGATTTTTATGCAGTAGTCTGACCTATGATAACTATTTTCTTTTTTGTAAAAAAAAATATTAAGACTAACTACACAACAGATCTTCTTTAATTATTAATAATAATAATGAAGTTTGAAGTGGAAACGTTTTCGAGTTAATTTTTTTGAAGAAAAATCTATATTTTTTTCCTTTTGGTTAGTACATTATTTGCCAAATAATATTTTATAATTGTAATTTAATCAGTTTTTTAATGGAATCAAAATGTGTAAAGTACCAATTTTGATATTAGCAAGAATAAAAATAAGACAAAAAGTTTTAAAAATAAATAAAAAAAAGAAGTTATTCCGCTTTTTTATTTATGTAATGTTTTTATCGTTCATGCTTTTTATTTCACATTACACAGCTGAGAGGCAAAAATATAAGTAAAACATCCTTTTTTTTATTCATTATCTTTTGTAAAAGTAAAATCCAGTTAATCCACAAGTTTTATAAACTTATTCCCTAACATCGAGGACAGTCCAAAATTTCAAAAGCTTAAAAAAAAAAAAAAAATATCAAATAAATTTTTAAAAGGAGAAAAATAAATATTTTGAATACTTAATTCATTAGTTACTTATAAAGAAATGTTATTTCTAACTAACAACCTTTATCTGTCTTTTATATTTTTAAAAAGGAAAAAAAACAAACATTTATCCACTTACCATGGATATTTCGATTTGGTAAAAGTTGCCCCATGTCAAACCCTGGGCCAGACCGGCCTCGACATTGGTATCAGCCGTATTCATGTCTATATTTTTTGTCTTAAAATTGTTGTTTGTTGTCGAAAGAAGACTTTAGGGCATTATAGCGTAAATTCCAACGTGTCCGAATGTTAGCAGTCATCACTGGAAAAATGCAACAACCAAATTCTGGGACCTACATAACAAACTTAACAACGACTAAAGAAGCACTACTAAATATTGAAGGTGACACCTAGCGACCGTACTAAGAACTACGTCTATAAGAAAATTAGTTATTCAAGGGCGGTAACTCTAGTAGCAGATCAATAAGACAGTCGTCTCGAGCAGACAGTTTTTGTCTCTTCTTCAGAATAGAGCTAACCAACTTATATGTTTCGTTATCGTAGGTTTTAGTAGTACAAGAATGCACTGATTATTTGGAATATAGATTCATTAAAAAAAGATTTTTTTAAAACTGAAGATGTTTGAGCAAAGACTCAAGACAAAGCAACGCAAGTAAAACAAATACCCTTTTTTACCAGATGAGCAACGACACCCAACCAGCTTTTTTTTTTTTAATCTTTTAAAAATTTAATTTAAAAAGAGCGAAGACACCAATTTAAAAAATATCCATATATCAGGAATACTTTTAAATTTGGTGGATGTTTGCGAATTATTTTACAGTTTTTTAAAAATTTTCCTGAAGATTTCCAGTAAAAAAAAAAAAGAAGACAATTTCAGCAGCCGTAAACATACTGAAAATTCGTCCTGGACCTTATAAAAAATAATTCAGTAAAACTCAAAAAGTATTTTTGAAGACTATTGATACTTAGATAATTTAATAAAAATCGTTATTTTCCTTCCTCCTTTTTTTTTTTTTTTTTTTTTTTCCTTCCTTCCTTCCTTCCACACGAGTTGCCAGGATGTTGTCAGTGTTGACAGCCAACCATCTTCGGGTCTCCACTCCGGGTTTCTGTCTGGATTTACTTCCATAGCCTTTTCATATTTGAGTGTGACCGCAAAAAGTCAGGGTTTTAATAAAAATAGAAAGAGTTCCTTATGCGGCATCGAAATTCATAAATAATGTTGTCCACTAAAATGTTTGAAATTATATATATATATATATATATATATATATATATATATATATATATATATATATATAATGTAATAAATTATAACCATGGAATATTAGTGTTTGAGCCTTTTATATTCTTACTCTGTCCTGGACATTGAGTTCTACCTGAATTCTATCCTCTTGGGAATTTATATATATATATATATATATATATATATTGATCACTTATCTATCTATCTATCTATCTATCTATCTATCTATATATATATATATATATATGTGTGTGTGTGTGTGTGTAAAAATCCGTGGGTAAGTAATTACGAATCATTTTTTTATTAAACGTTTTGGTATTGACAATGGAATCCAGGAATTTCTCGAGGAGCAAATGACCATCTAAATGTGGTAGAATTGAATTTCATTTATATGTAATTCATATATATATATATATGTGTGTGTGTGTATATATATATATATATATATATATATATATATATATATATATATATATATATATATATATATATATATATATATATATATATATATATATATATATATATATATATATGAGTAGATAAGCTCACCTATCGTCCGGTCCGCAATCCTTCCATGTTTATTGAACAGGACACATGGCACAGTGGATAAAGGCGTTGGTTAGATCCAGTGACAGGATCCAAAGAGTGTGAGTTCAATACCTGGTTAAGGCAGTGGAGAACTTTCAGAGGGAAATTAACAGGAAATAACTGATAACTGACATCCATGAAACATGGAACGTGGAACTAGAACAGTCTACTCCAGTGAGCGAAACAAAGGGTTCAGTTCGACATTCCAACCACCTGAAGAAGGCTAGAGCGTACAACGGCCGAAACGGCTTAAACAAATTTTATAATGTGTGACGTCATTTGTTTACATTTGATACGCCATGAGCAGACATGAATGTACGTGAGAGATTCATGGATGATTGAAGTTTAAAAACAGTAAATTCGACTTTGCTAACAGATCGATCCTCTTTTGCGAAATTGGTAAAATCACGTCAGGCTATATGACGGTTCCGTATAGGATACAGGTTTGAATCCTGTCGGAGGACGAATATTTTCTATGAAAATTTCTCGGACATTCAGGCCGGTAAATGTTATTTAATACTGTTTATTATAAAGAGAGCATTTACTTAAATATTTGTATCTATAAAAAGAATGTTAAACATAAAAATGTCTTAATATATATATATATATATTATATATATATATATATGAACTCATGTACATGCGCGTGTACACAACGAATTGAAAAAGACACGAAATAATTGAAAAACAAAATTGTAAATAAACTCCTTCAAACAATAGGCCCCTTGAAGAATAAACAATTCCAAGAAACTTCGAAGTCGGGGAAACAAAATCAAAAATTGATATTTTACAGTTAAGTAACTTTATCATATTATATATATATACATTTCCAAAAATGCATTAGAGGGCGTCCTTGAGGTCTATAAAAAGGCGATCATATTTTTTCTCTTTATTATTTGTTTAACTCTTACTTCCAGATGTAGTCGAACGTAGACAAAGAATGCTGCCGACGAGGCGCGTTCGCTTCCTTGGTCTTCTGCTGACTACTGAACTCTCTTACACACACGCACACACACACACACATGTGTCACTCACATACAGACACACACACGTTTCACTCACATAAACACACACAAAAGCAAGCACATTCTTATAGCTAGTTTCAATGATGTTTCCTTTCATTACAGTTGTGTACGCATGCAAATACTTTTGTCAATACAAGCATTAATTGTCGTTTGTTTTAAATTCATTGTTTTGTGTCACTTAGTTTTGCCCGCATTCACGTGAATCTGCCAATATTGTTTGCGGGGGAAATGTTCCAGGAGCCCATACAAAAAGATCTCTGGGGATATGGCAAAAATATAAACAAGAATTGGCCAAAGAAATCATCTTACCGTAATTAAAGGATTTATGGAAAGAATGACCTTCTCATTATTCAGAGATTGGATTTCACCATATTCTTTTCTCTGTACATATACATACATACATACACATAAATATATCTTTTTCGTCTCACCATTGTCTAGTTCGAAAAACATAGTGGGGCTGACAAAAATGATTTTCACCTGTTCTCTTTCTAGCTGAGAGGGTTTTTCAGTGATTCTATGACAAATGGTTTCAAGATGGCTAAAAGTCTTATCTGAAAAAAAAAAAAAAAAACTCAATTAGTTTAGTGAATTTTTAGATATAAAAAATTTTGTGGGATAGACAATTATCACATGCTGTTATACGATTTGGATAATTTTGCAGTTGTTGCCGGTATATATATATATATATATATATATATATATATATATATATATATATATATATATATGATAAGCAAATATAAATGGATATAAATCCGACAGAATGAAGAAAATATCTGGAAAAACAAACAAAAATGTTTAAAATTTTCTTTCATCTGTTTTGGATAAGACTTGTTTTTTATGTCCATCGTTTTCGTCGAGTTATACTGATTATGTTAATTGTATTGTATTTTAATGAATATTGTCCTGAAGAAGGTTATTAAACCGAAACGTCAGACGTCGACATTTCATTCATATTAAAACAACATAATCACATTCTAAGGATTTTGTTTGTTTTTCCAGATATTTTCTTCATATATATATATATATATATATATATATATATATATATATATATATATATATATATATAAACCTTATTTTTAATGAATACTCTTATTTGAGTAGGCGCTCCGATACACAAAAATCAATAAATAAATATACTGTTTAATGAATAAATAAATGAATAAATTAATGTTTAATGAATAAATTAATGAATAAATGAAACGCCTACGCAAATACAAGTATCCACTAAAAATAACATTTAAGTTATAAAAAATATGTCGGATTAAAAAAAAAAAGCCTTTCTAAATTACTCATTGTTTATATTTGGATACGAAACAGCAGATATGAAAAACTTCGAGAGATTCTATGACGGGAAAAATCGCTTGAAAGGGCTAAAATTGGCCTTGCCTGACTGCTCTTCGTGGCCAAGTTGGTTAATCGTGCCTGGCTTAACAGTAGCTTCCTCTGCCATGAGGGACGTAGAGACTCCCGGGGAATGCAAATTTTCAAGTGATAAATATCTGTCAGATTAATCAAAAATCCAAAGAATATATATATATATATATATATATATATATATATATATATATATATATATATATATATTTTAGCTCTGTCTTGCACATGAATCTTTTGTAGTGTTTGAGGTTATGAAGGTATAAAAAAAACGTGTGTATATACATATATATGTGTCTGTATGTGTGTGTGTGTCTGTGTGTGTGTGCAGCCTCATTCCTAGACATGACGTCGTGCTAGACCATTTTAAACACCCAGCTTTCCAAAGAAAACCATAATGCAGACAAAGGAATTATATCTACCACACAGACACCACATCGGTTCTTGATAATGACTGCGAAATTCGAAAGTCAGTCATTTATGTGCCATGCGTGATACACGCTTAGGTGATCATGTATCTTTCGATATATAACTAACGAGGCAGATTTTTCCCGCAGTAGGTTGCCATTTGTTTCTGCGATAAACCAGTTGCCATCCGTGGCTATAGAACTCGGTCTGTACTCCTATTTACCCATAGCTGGTGGGAGAAGAAGAAGATTCATACCTTTTAGCACGTAAGTGAATGTAATGGATTCGACTGGATTTCGAACTCGGCTCTCCGATTCCTCAATCCGAACCGCTATCTATTACTCCACCGTTGAACAAAAATAACAAAATATGAACTTCTGTCAATTTATCGACAACTTCGACCACAATACTGAACACCTTATCTGAAAATTGGGAAAATACTATACAAAAAATAAACAGACGGACTTAGTCGGTTCCTTTTTAATCGGTCAGTTTCTAAATTTCTAAACTAAATACGTCGATTCGTAAAATGGCCGAAGGTCGTTAAAAAAGACCTAATCCGAAAAAGAACTATCCGAATCCAAACTAGAAAATATGCGTCCTCCGACAGGAATCGAACCTGTATCCTATACGGAACCGTCATATAGCCTGACGTGCTCTAACAGATTGGGCCACAGTAGAGCGTTCGGTTAGCAAAGTCGATTTTACTGTCGGAGGACGAATATTTTCTACAAAAATCTCTCGGACATTCAGGCCGGTAAATGTTATTAATACTGTTTATTATAAACAGAGCATTTACTTAAATATTTGTATCTTTAAAAAGAACGTATAAACATAAAAAAATATCGGACTTTGTCCATTTCATAATGTATATATATATATATATATATATATATATAGAGAGAGAGAGAGAAATAATATCAAATCCGTAAGTGGAAAGGATAATCCTATAATAAGAGAGATCAATATATTTTATATAGTTATTTTCCAAGCGTAGCTTAGATGCGGCACAAGGCCGAAAGTATGGGGCACCCAGTGAGGATCGAACTCCCTACCCAGTCGTAATTGATCTAGCGAGACAAGCTTGGTAGCCATTTCACCACCCCGAAGTGCCCGCAATATGTATTGTATACAGAGTAATACGATATATACATCAATGGAAGACGAAAAAAAAGAAAAAAACTTAGCACATCTCCAAAGATGTGGGTTCAATGCCAATAATAAAAACTTGGAGAGTTGAGTTAAATGGAGATAACTAAAACACCCGGAAGAAGCATGGCACGTGGAACTGGAACAGTCTACCCCGGTGGATAAAATAAAGGGTTCTGTTCGAATTTCCAAAATGAAAAAAGTGAATATGGCAAGAAAGGTGAGGACGACAGTACGAACAATGTCAATAATTACAATAACCCCCTCTCTCTCTCTCTTTCCCTCTCTCTCCCCCTCTCTCTCTCCCTCTCTCCCCATCTCTCTCTCCCCCTCTCTCCCCCCTCTCCCCCCCCCTCTCTCTCTCTGGCCGGCTTTAAATCTATTTGACGGGTGGCCAGAAAATATAATTTTATTAAAAAAAAAAAAGTATTTTAAAGTACTCTCAAATGTACAGGGTGCTCCATAAAAATGTGACATAAACATGTTGGATTTTTTTAAATGGTATACTCTATGTTTTTATTGCATGTTTTGATTAGACATCATATTTAAAATAAAATTACAAAATATTATTCATCGTCAGCTTTGTTTCGTATCCAAGAATTTAATTTCTTCTTTGCTGATAGCTTCCTTTATGACGATGGCGTTGGTGACTAAATTCGCCGCCAACGAGCGAGATTAGAAGATTCCAGTTCCATCATCCAGGTGAAAAAAAATCAGAGTAGAAGAAAGTGCCGATGGCGTGAATTTGTTTAAGGTGGACCTCAGCTTGCTAGGAAGTGTTCTACACACTTGATTCCACGGCCTTCTTCTGCGGTACATATGGAATGAGACATGCAGAATTCAGTTATGAAACTGCAACAGACTACCGCTGTCTCTGTTATAATTTCAACTGACGCCTTCTGTAGCATGTCCGTCATGCGTAGCCCGCTTCATCCGCTGGCTCAACCGTTGAGATCTGTTGTAATCATCATCCTCTTGTTCCATCGCTCTCAGAGTCATTGGACCACGTAAGCCCTTCCACGACGACAGAAAGCGACGATCAGAGGTAAAACGTTATTATTATCAAATAAAATCAAGTTTCTGTAGTAAAATATTAATAACAATACAGAAACTTGATTTTATTTAGATATATAAAAAACAAAATATTTCATTTTAAACTTTAAAATTTACTAACAGATTTTGACACTATTATCCAGTTTTATTTTAAAATTGATAATGAATCAGAATATGTAATAAAAATACGGTGTACTATTTAAAGAAAAGTAGAACTTATTAATGTCATAACTTTATGAAACACCTTCTATATTTGAAATGAATGACAAAACTAATTTCACCTCGGAACTAATTTTAACTCGGAATTAATTTCAGCTCGGAATTAATTTCAATTTGGAATTAATTTCAACTCGGAACTAATGTCACCTCGGAAGTAATTTTAACACGGAACTAATTTCAACTCGGAACTAATTTCAACTCGGAATTAATTTCAACTCGGAACTAATGTCACCTCGGAACTAATTTCAACTCGGAATTAATTTCAACTCGATTTAAAATCAAAGTCCTCAATTTCCGTGAATTCCTAAACAAAATGCAATGAGTTGGTGTTAATTTTTTAATTTAGCATTAAAAATCTTTAGTAGATAAGATAATTCAGAATTCATCTTTTCCGCAAATGTTACAAATGAATAAAGTGGTACTTGTTTTATTTACTTTTCTTCGTTTAAATCTGATCCAATAAAAATGCAATGTTCTTTTGTAGTACGAACAATCGATTGCTTAGCAGGGTTTTTTTGTAAAAAAAAAAACTTTGTTCAAAAGAAGTCGTTATTGATGAAAATTTAAGAAAATCAATAAATTAAATTTTAATTTCGTTTGAAAACTTCACAGATTTAGTTCCGAATTGAAATTAGTTCCGAGTTCAAATTAATTCTGAGTTGAAATTAATTCTACACCCCTTTGAAATTATTTTCAAAATACAGATAATAAAGTCTTTTCTATTATTTTTTTTCAATAACTCTAGCCATTTTGACAGTATAAGACATATTTCATCCTTTCGTTTTAAATATATTTATATTTATTATTTATTCTTATAGGGCCCCGAGATTCCTAAGTTTCAAATATGAGTAAAAGACCAAGAGATATTGGGAGAATGTACTTTAGAGGCAGTAAGAAGAGGGCATTGACAAAGGCTAAAAAAGCTGAAGAAAACAAAGAAAAAAGATGACGCAGACAGATTTCTTTGCAGAAATATATCAGATAAATCTGAAGAAACTGATCCACAAAATTCTGCAGAAAATAATTAAAAAAAATCAGTGACACTGAAGAAGTTTTAACATTTGAACAAAATTGTCAGGGCACTTCTGGTGATACAAATTCTACAGAAGATTCTTCCACTTCAAACTTTACCGACGGGCCTTCAGAATTAACTGATAATCCTGCAACCTGGCCAGAAGTAATAAGCCATAACGTAAATGAATATTTGGTAAAAAAAAAGAACCGCCAAAACATTTAGAGAAGATTTCCCTAAAAATGAATGGAACACGTTTTTCAAATTTTAACTGCAAGAGAAAGCTTCCAAATGGTGAAGTCAGACATCGATCATGACTATTATGCTCAAGTGACAAAGTCTGTTGTTACTATTGTAAATTTTTTTTTTTTTTTGCTTTAATACTACAGCTACAGCTTTTTGGGAAAACCGTCAAGCCAAATTTCCCCACTCAGAATGGACTCACATTAAAATGTAATATTGGGAACTAACACTAAAAAACTACTAGCACCCCCCACCGCCCCCAGTGGTTTCTGAACTCCAAATATAAGTAAAAAACAAGAGATATTGGGAAAATGTACTAGAGTGGCAGTAAGAGGAGGGAATTAACAAAAACTAAGAAAGCTAATGAAAACAAAGAAAAAAGCTGACGCAGACAGATTTCTTTGCAAAAATATATCAGATAAAACCAAAGAGTATTTGAGAAAGAAAATGAGAACGGTATCAAGATTTGGATCATGAAACACTGTGTCTTTTCTTTGCTTTTTCTTTTCTCAGCTATCCTGGGCATGACGATAAACTACATCAGGCAGCAAGATCGAGAGGTTTTGAGGACCGTGGAACGACCTCTTAATTGCTGTTGTTCCCAGGTTTACCCTGATCCATGGTGGCAGCACCTGTTAGGGTCCCAACTATGGGCAAATAGTTAACATCAAAAAACTGGGGTCAAAACACTTTGAAAGTATAGAAATATATTTTCATAGTAAAAATACCAGCAATACATTTTTGGAAAAAAATTACCAGCAATTTTTGTAAAAGAAATTACTAATGCTCCCAAGAAAATTACATTTTGGAATTAAATAACCCATAAGGATGTTGATATGCCGCTAAACAAACAAACCCTTCTTTTCTAAAACTGCATCTTCTGTAAGCTCTGTTAATAATGATGATAATAATAATAATAATAATAATAATAATAAGAAGAAGAAGAAGAAGAAGAAGAAATGACAATAGAACAGAAACTAAAGGAAATAATAATAATAATAATAATAATAAGCCTTAGAGAAATACAAAAAATTGTTCTCACGAATACAGCCCACACCTTACGAAGGGTTTTATCTATGTAAAATAAGTGTTGTTTTTTTTTAATTGCTCAGTGGAAAATATCATGATGCTATTTCTGACCTCAGGTCTCTGGTTGGGACACGGAAAGAAATGAGTGGACACCAGAAATCAAAGAAAATAAACAACAACAACAACAACAATAATAAATAGTCATAGCTCTCATGTTGTCTGATCTTAGTGGACTAAGCAACAATAATTCCAGTTGTTGTTGGAGCTCTTGGTTTGATTGAAAAAGGTTCCGATAGACTCATTGAAGGGATTCCTGGTAAGCCATGACTTAGAGAAATACGAAAAAAAGTTTCCCACAAGTAAAGATTACACATTACGAAGAGCTTTATCTGTGTAAAATGTGTGCCATCTTAGGTTGTTTTATTTTCATTTTATTTTACGCAAATGTTCAGGCAGAAAATGCAATGATGACATTTCTGACCTTATGTCTCTGGTTGGGACCCGAAAGGAAATGAGTATGCAAGAGAAGTCAAAGAAAATAATAATAATAATAATAATAATAGGTATGGCTCTCATGGCTTTTTATATTAATTTATTAGAAGTAATAGTAGGTCCGGTTCACACTCCTCCCCAATCTTTTGAACAGGAGTAGATGTTTTTCCTTTATTCCCTGCATTATATTGGGTTTCTGGTTCTAATGTCTTTTACTTTTCTTCTACTTCTTCGGCGGCCATTCGTATTGGTGGCATTATCACTTTGTTTGGGGTGGTCCCTTTGACTCTGTAAGCCTCTATCTCGAGTTGCTCTAGGGCCTTGAACAGGAAGAACATCAAATAAAAAAAATGTTAAAATGTACATATTTTGTCTTCGTACATTAAAATGAGTTATAACAAATATCCCGTTCAGTAATGCCCTGAACATAAACAAGATATGGCTCTCATGATTTATGATTTTAATTAATTGGAGATGTTAACATGTATATGTGTTGCCTTGGTGGATTAAGATGGGCTACAGTAAATATCCCGTTCAGTAACACCATGATGCTACACTAGGCATGGCTCTCATGGCTTCTGATCTTAACTGATTGGAGATGTTAACAGGTACATGATTTGTCTTGGTTGAATTAAGATGGGCAAGAGTAAATATCCCGTTCAGTAACGCCATGATGCAACACCAGGCATGGCTTTAGATCTTAATTGATTGGAGATGTTAACAGGTACATGTTTTTGTCTTGGTGAATTAAGATGGGCTACAGTTAATATCCTAAACATTAAAGTATCTGACCATATTCATTTGGGCATGACTCCTAGGGGCTGATGCTCTCTATGTCTTCGTTCATGGGTTGGTGGCCCAGTGTTAAAAGGGTTGCTTTTGGGGGGTTTCTTTGTTTATTAGTCTTGAAGACGAGGCAGCCAAGGCGACTTAAAAATCACATCTAAATAATTGGAAAAAGCCTCAATCAAAAATCTTCTGACGGGATTGAATTATCCGACCTCAAACTGTTTGTAACTGGAGAAATCAAACCAGGGTATGACGATGAACTACATCCGGCAGCAAAGCCTCTAATCGGGAGATTGTAGGTTTTGAGGGAAGTGGAACCACCTTTCAATTGCTCTTGTTCCCAGGCCCACCCTGAACCGGGGTGGTGGCACCTGTTAGGGTCTCAGCTATGGGCAAATCACGAACCTCCAAACAAAAACAAAACATTTATGAAAATTGGAAAAAAATTTGTAAACACCTAATAAATTGTAATGATTCTCCTCAATTGGCCTCCTCATTTGGGACAACACCCTGAAGCACAAATGTCTCCTGACGTGTTTATTTTGACATTACGTAAACTGGTGGCACAGTTCTCTGTAGTCGTCTCTTCACAAAAGCCTTCATCAAGCTTTCCCCACTATAATCAAATCATATGTGCAAGTAGCCTGGCTGTTCGGTTCTAAGAACTGAATAGCCGTACGCCCATGCATCAAAAAGGTTGGGAGTATCCAGTATATATATACTGGACACTCCCAACCTTTTCGATCTCTCTCTCTCTCTCTCTCTCTCTCTCTCTATATATATATATATATATATATATATATATATATATATATATATATATGTGTGTGTGTGTGTGTGTGTGTGTCTTTAAAAATGTCTTAAAAATAATTGTCCGACTTTGTCCATTTCATAATGTATATATATATATATATGTGTGTGTGTGTGTTCAAACAGGTTTGGTTAAATAACTTAGACATATCATGACAATTAGCCGCAGACAACTTAACGCCCCTGAAAATGGTCTCAGATGAGAAAGTACTTGGGAAAATAAAATAAAAACTATTTGAAAGAAAATGTTGCTATTTTTCTTAATCAATTTTCTAAGGCTACCAAGAAATTAATTCGTGAACTTGAAAGGCTCACAACGAAAACTAATCGACATGATATACCTAAATTATTTAACCAAACCTGTTTGAATGAAAATATGCTACCTAATATACATATATATATATATATATATATATATATATATATATATATATATATATATATATATATCTTATTATAAAACGCAGATTGTGTGTGTGTGTCTGTACGTTTATATATTGGAACGGATTTCCTACATTTTTCAACCGATTTCAACAAAACTTCACAGGACTACGTAAAATTACCTTGCGGTGGTTCTAACAGCGCCAAAAATTGGAAAAACACAATTGGTTTTGCATGAAATCAATTTGAAAACACGATTAAGAGGCATCACGAGAATGAAAGAGGGACAACTCATATCGAGTTATACTTATTATAAAACCCAGGTTGTGTGTGTGTGTGTGTGTGTGTGTGTGTGTGTGTGTGTGTGTGTGTGTGTGTGTGTGTGTGTGTGTGTGTGTGTGTGTGTGTGTGTTTGTGTGTGTGTTCGTTTATATATTGGATCGGAATTCCTACATTTTTCAACCGATTTCAACAAAACTTCACAGGACTACGTAAAATTACCTTGTGGTGGTTCTGACAGCGCCAAAAATTGGAAAAACACAATTGCTTTTGCACGAAATCAATTTGAAAACACGATTAAGAGGTATCGCGAGAATGAAAGGGGGACAACTCATATCGAGTTATACGTATTATAAAACCCAGGTTGTTTGTGCGTATGTGTGTGTTCGTTTATATATGGGATCGAATTTCCTACATTTTTCAACCGATTTCAACAAAACATCACTTTTTTTTGGCAGGTAGTGTTTCTTATTGTCTTGCACGCTTTTTTCTTTATTTTTACATTCAGAATGCTTTAAAAATTCCATTTACAAGACAATTGCTTATAATAAAATTCTATTCAATCGCTAGACTCATAACGATTGAAAACAATGTTTTTGTTTGAGTTTGGGTTTGACCAATTCGTTAAAAAAAAACAAAAAAAACTAATTAAGACATGCGTGTCCGTCAACCTTAAACAATAATCTTTGTCAATTTTATTTTTTAGTCTTTATGATGGTCGATACTTGATCTATCTCTTATTGTTACATCCCAGGCAACGCCAGGCTCTACTGCTAGTATATATATATATATATATATATATATATATATATATATATATATATATATATATATAGAGAGAGAGAGAGAGAGAGAGAGATAAATAGACAGGGTGATTGAAAATTAACTCCCTATTTTATGTCTGTGTGGTCAGCCAGTATTCATGACTTGACACCCTGTGACTTTTTTCTTTGGTGTTTGTTAAAGGAGCAGGTTTACTATATCAAACCAAGACTTTGTTTTTTGTTTTGTTTTACGGCATATCGACCTCAATGGGTTATTTATCGCCGACAAGAATTTTATTGCTGGTAATATTTTTTTTCAAAAATATATTGATGGTACTAAAACTTATTTTTACACTTTCATAGGGCAAACAAGGGGGAGGCTTGTACTTAACATCAGGAAGAGGCAACTGAAGTTTCTGTGACACATTATGTTGAAGGAGGGCCTGGAGAATCTGATACTCACGGGTCAAATAGAGGGAAAGAGAGACAAACACATGGCATACCTAGCGGACTTAAACAAGTGGGTGACAGAACGTGGTCTGGGGTAGACAGCAGAGGGAAAGAACTTGTTGAGAGCAGCAAGGGATAGAGGGTGGTAGAGAGCCATGATCGCCTACGTCTTGAAAGGACATGGCACATAAAAAGAAAAAAGAACTAACACATTGGCAATCGTGTTCATTGCATTCGCTTATGTGTTAATACACTTGGTTTGGTTTGCTTTATTCTACGACATATCAAGCTCAATGCGTTATTTAATGCCTACAAGATTTCTATAGCTGGTAATATTTGTTTGAAAATGTATTGCTGTTAATATTTTTTCCAAAAATGTATTGCTGGTAATTTTTTTTCAGAAATGTATTTTTGGTATTTTTTTTTGCTGGTAATAATGTATTGCTGATAATTTTTTTTTTTTTTTTTTTTTTTGCTGGTAACAATGTATTGCTGATAATTTGTTTTTTTGCTGGTAATAATGTATTGCTGACAATTTTTTTTTTCTGCTGGTAATAATGTATTGCTGATTTTTTTTTTTTGCTGGTAATAATGTATTGCTGATAATTTTTTTTTTTTTTTGCTGGTAATAATGTATTGCTGATAATTTTTTTTTTTTTGCTGGTAATAATGTATTGCTGATAATTTGTTTTTTGCTGGTAATGTATTGCTGACAATTTTTTTTCTGCTGGTAATAATGTATTGCTGATTTTTTTTTTGCTGGTAATAATGTATTGCTGATTTTTTTTTTCTGCTGGTAATAATGTATTGCTGATTTTTTTTTTTTGCTGGTAATAATGTATTGCTGATAATTTGTTTTTTTGCTGGTAATAATGTATTGCTGACAATTTTTTTCTGCTGGTAATAATGTATTGCTGATTTTTTTTTTTTTTTGCTGGTAATAATGTATTGTTGATATTTTTTTTTTGCTGGTAATAATGTATTGCTGATAATTTTTTATTCAAAAATGTATTGCTGGTAATCATTTTTTTACAAAAATGTATTGCTGGTAATAAAACCTATTTTTTAAACGTTTTGACCCCAGTTTGGGAGTTAACTATTTCCCATAGCATGTGCTACCACCCCGGTTCAGTGTGGACCTGGGAACACCAGCAATTAAGAGGTGGTTCCACATTCCATAAAACCTCCTGATCAGTGGCCTTGCTGCTGGATGTAGTTTATCGTCATACCCAGTACGTGGATGTTGTTTATCCTAGACTTGAATGGCAATGTCTTTCTTACCACAAGAGTTCCTGGTGAAATCAATTGACGCGATTCCTGGGAGGCTCCAGAAGCTGGTAGCGAAATCTGGTGGCCATCTTGAATTCTAAATAAAAACCTCATACTAAACGCTTTCCTCTTTGACCTATTTCTTGTTAAAAATTATAGTTAATAAATAAATTATAAGTATTTTAAAATGCGGAGTTACTTTTCAATCACCCTGTATGTATGTACGTACATATGTATGTATGTATGTATGTATGTATGTATGTATATGAAGTCAACATCCACAGGCGACAGTCTGTTTCATGCTAAACGCAATTGTTAGGCCAATCCCTGATATTGAGCACTTTAATCCATAAATATAGCATATCTTAAAACTATATTTTATCGTATATATATATATATATGTGTGTGTGTGTGTGTGTGTGTATGTATATATATATATATGTATATATCTGTGTGTGTGTGTGAGAGAGAGAGAGAGAGAGAGAAAGTCTAACTTTCGAATTCAATCTGATAAACAAATGTTAAAACCAGAACAGAACGCCGTAAAAACTTTGAGAATCACACGAGAGGAGGCCATCGGTGACGTAATAACCTAATTCTAAGATAGAAATGAATGTAACACGAGAAGCATACAAAGAGAGAGTGAGCATGTGGGAGAAAGAAAAGATAAAGATATAAAGAGGGGGATTGTTAGCTGATTGAGTGCGAAAAAGGAGGGAGAAAGTTTTGCTCAATAGAAAACACTTAAAAAATAAACAGAAAAGAAAAGAAAAAATGACACACACACACATACAAAAACTGATAAACAAATACTAGCAGTAACAACCCTCTCATTTAACTGAGCACAAAGTCACAATTTTTGGACTGCCCACTGAGGATTGACCTCACGCTAGTAGAAACAGCCTTTTATATTCCAGATCAGTTATTTTCAACCCGTCTGAGGCGGCACACTGGTGTGCCGCGAAAGGGTCGTATGTGCGCCGCGAAAAATTTTAAAGGTTATTAATGAAATTATTTTCGAAAGAAATTCAATGTACAATAAGAGTACATTTCAAAATTAAAACCCCTTTAAATTGATTATATGAGTATATCATTGTTATAATAAATAAACGTATACATAGTATATAAAATAATAGAAAAAGCAAGCTTCTCGGCAATAAAAAATAAAAACCAAAATCGACCAAGCCGAGAATTCTTGGAAAAAGATTCAAGAACATGCCTGTCCAAAATTCGACCTTTTTTCTTAAAAAAATCGTCAATCTCAAATATCTCCTCAAATGTTAAATTATAAAAAATAAAAATGGTTTTTAAAAATTTTAATTCTTATCTTTTTATTACAAGCTATAATAAATTGTTTTTTTCGTATTAATAAATAAATTATAAAAATTATTGTCGTTTTTTGACCATCATAATTTAAGTGTGCAGCGGAATTGTGACCCGGAAGTGTAACCATAGATTCACGTGTGCCCTGGAAATATAGCTATAGGTTCAAATGTGCTCCGTAACTCTAACTATAGGTTCAAGTGTGTCCTGGAAGTTTAAATATAGGTTCAAGTGTGCTCAGGAAGATTAACTATAGGTTCAAATTTGTCCTTGAAGTTTAACTATAAATTCAAGTATGCCCCTTAAGTTTAACTATAGATTCAAGTATGCTCCAGAACTTTAACTATGTGTGTCCTGGAATTTAACTATAGGTTTAAGTGTGCCCCGGAAGATTAACTATAGGTTCAGGTGTGCTCCGGAAATATAACTATAGGTTCAAGTGTGCCCCGGGAGATTAATTATAGATCCAAGTATATCCCAGAAGTTTAATCCTAGGTTCAAGTGTGTCCCGGAAGATTAACTATAGGTTCAAATGTGCCCCGGAAGTTTAACTATAGGTTCAAGTGTGCTCCGAAAGATTGACTATACGTTTAAATATGTCCTTGAAGTTTAACTATACGTTCAAATGTGCCCGAAAAATTAACTATAGGTTCAAGTGTGTCCTGGAAGTTCAAATATAGGTTCATATGTGCTCCGGAAGATTAACTATAGGGTTCAAATTTGTCCTTGAATTTTAACTATAAGTTCAAGTGTGCCCTTAAGTTTAACTATAGATTCAAGTATGTCCCAGAAGTTTAATCCTAGGCTCAAGTGTGTCCCGGAAGATTAACTATAGGTTCAAATGTGCTCCGGAAGTTTAACTATAGGTTCAAGTGTGCTCCGAAAGATTGACTATACGTTTAAATATGTCCTTGAAGTTTAACTATACGTTCAAATGTGTCCGGAAAATTAACTATAGGTTCAAGTGTGTCCTGGAATTTAACTATAGGTTCAAATGTGCTCCGGAAGTTTAACTATAGGTTCAAGTGTGCCCCGTAATTTTTTAACTTCTCTCTATCAATGTTTCCCAATTATTTCTGTTCGCAACTCTTAACCCTCCGTTAGTATCCTGGCGTGTATGAATACCCCACAAAATACTGTATTGGATTTTTGTTGTTTTTTTTTCTTGCTTTCAAAATGCAGGTCATTTTACTATAAATATATATTATTGGTAATTTTACTACCAATATGTATTGTTGATATGCATATAAAGGGTGTTT
This sequence comes from Acanthosepion pharaonis, assembly GCA_903632075.3. Classification (NCBI taxonomy): domain Eukaryota; kingdom Metazoa; phylum Mollusca; class Cephalopoda; order Sepiida; family Sepiidae; genus Acanthosepion; species Acanthosepion pharaonis. The sequence continues at coordinate 2,012,801 of CAHIKZ030000046.1, read as the reverse complement.
CATTAAGACGGATTATATATAAGGGTGTTTCATTAAGACGGATTATATATAAGGGTGTTTCATTAAGACGGATTAAAGTCAGCAGTGTTATTGGTGAAAATTTATTCATTTCTCTATTGGATCATGTTATTTAAATCATGGCAATTATGTGTGAAAAATAATATCGCCCAAATGTCCGCCAAATCTGAAAGTAAAAGAAAAAATCATTAGACGCTTAAACTTAATTCACATTAAAATCGGTCGAAGTTATTAGAACACACTTTATATATATATATATATATATATATATATATATATATATATATATATATATATATATATATCATTAAATAATATAGACAAGTGTTGTCTATTTATTTTATGTAAATCTTTTTCATAACGTCTGATAAGTTTAATAACATTATCGTTGAACGAAGAAAGAAATTCATAATATTGATCCCTATTTTTTAATACAATCTAAGCTTTCGGCTTACATAAGCCATTATCAAAGATGTCAATTACAACATATTAAGCAATATACGGACAAGACAGTGATGATAGTCTGTCATTGTTTACATAGATGATTTCCAAGCAACGATAAACACGTGCATATAAGATGCTAGAAGCGAAAATCGCACCGCATCTCATGACGTCACACATGACCACATAAGAGTGAATGGGAAGCCATTGGAAGCTGTCTTCCAATATGGATCAATATTGTGAATTTCTTTCTTCGTTCAACGATAATGTTATTAAGCTTATCAGACGTTATGAAAAAAAATTACATAAAATAAATAGACGACACTTGTCTATATTATTTAATGAAACGTGTATGAATGAAAAGATGCTGCCTAAATACACACAATATATATATATATATATATATATATATATATATATACACACGTATATACGTTTCAGTAAAGACAACTGACAGGGCACTGAGGTTAAGGTAAGCATTTTATTTAATATTGCTTTAATACAAGTGTTTTCTTTTCTGGACACAAAGTGTGTATAAACTGTCCAGAAGTTCTGTATATCTGAGCACTTTTGGTTATTCTTTTTAGCCATTATCAAGAATGATTTTTTTTTCTCTTTTGACACACTATGTGCACCAGTTCTCTGTATTCGATTTTACCAAAAAGTGGTGTTGGTTCTGCACAAACCTTCACCATGATAATCAAATCATGCATGTGGATAGTCTGGCTGTTCAGTTATATATATATATATATATATATATATATATATATATATATCTTATGTAGTGGTTTCACAGTGGAGGCTTGTATTTGTACTAAGTCGGTCCTAAAATAGGTTCGACGTACAAAACGTTAGGAACTTGATATAATAGGTAATGACGCAGTAATCTAGTTGTGCTGGCTGATACTTTAATATCCGACTAACGGTCGTCCGACATCGACTGACTGACCAGCTCACCGCTGACTCACTTGTTACTCTTACTACTCCTATTTATTATAGGTGGGAGAGTCTATTAACTATAGAATAGGTGTGTTCCACTATAACAATATATATATATATATATATATATATATATATATATATATATATATATATATATATATAGTACAGGTAATCGATCCGTTGGTATATAATCCGGGTGGATCCTAGTAATATTAATTATGAAAACTTATCCACAGAGAGATCAATGTATTTATTGTAACAGAGCTTATGTATTTTTTACAGCAAAAAAACAAAAATTACCTCAACATAGAAGATAGTCTATTCTAAGCCGTTCTGTCCGCGACTATCATCAGCCCCTAAGTGTATGTCTTGGAGAATCGTTTTAAATTTATTTTCTATGTCAGTCCTCCTCTGGTAAACGCCTTGTTAATGAGAATGGGTTGTGTTAGCGATTTGTCGGGGCGTAAAGTGTCTTATCCCGGGGGAAGCAGTCTGGGGTTGGATTTTATTTATGGCCAGGACCTTTCGTTGTTTGTAGTTTAATATCAGTTCCTACTATGTGGCGTTTCTTATAAAAGCCCCGAGTATGTTTTTCATAGTAAATAGTTTTTTTTTTTTTTTTTTTTTTAATACAGGTGTCCAATATTATTAATAATCGATGGGGGATTTAAACTTAAGATTAATGTAAATTAGTTGTGTTAGAGATTTATAGATTTTGAGTAATACCAGAGCACCCAATGGAATAACTCATGATGTCCAACACACTTATATGCGTATATAAAACAATGATCCGAGACAGACACTCAGGGACTGATGATAGCCGTGTACAGAATACAGAACGGCTTGAAATAGATTATCTTCTATGTTGAGGTAATTTTGTTTTTGCTGTAATATATATATTACAGTTACTGATATATATATATATATATATATATATATATATATATATATATATATATATATATATATATATATGACTGACTAATATTCAAATATGTGTGGAAAAACATTCTCGACGCTAAGGGTGTAAAAGTTTGTAAGATGTCGTAGCATGTCTTGATTGGATACGTGCAACTGACTAGCCTATGCAAGACCATTACACAACGCACCGTTGAAGATGAACGTAGGCGATCCCCCCCTCGCGTAAAAAGTGGTTGGACAATGTCAAACGATAGACAGGTATGATTATACCAGAATTGCTGATGTCTACCGTTGATAGACCGTTGTGGAGGAGATTTACTGTGGCTTCTGCATTTGGGTCCCTCCCCACTCCGATTAGAAAAGCCGAGGGGATGATGATGATGATGACGATGATGATACATGAGTAAAGCATGTTCCATGACAGCAACAAGGTCCTTAGATTAGTTGACTGTACACAGCAAGGACCTTATCTCAATATACCTAAATTTTTATCATGAATTTGCAAATTCGAGCGGATATTGATTCTCAGAAAGAAATTTAATAGTTTTGTGCGAACAAAAATCTTGCTACGATGTGCCGTTTTTTTTTCTGTGTTATGGTAACACAACTGTAAACAAAAAAAATGGATCATTATAGTGTAAAAAAAAACAATGCAACCTATTCTTACATTCTAACTTTGAGCGACATAGGAAGAAATCATGTTCGTAAAAGGTTCGTGACTTGTTGAGATGAGAATACTATAGGTGTCTAAATGTCTAAATACTTTCTGTAGGCCTGACGAATGGTATCATCATTTTTAGCTGCCAGCTCTGTGTCTTATCTCTTTGCATTGCTTAGATGCCACCAACAGAAAGAAAGAAAATAACACAATAACAAGATAGAAAGAAAGAGTACAATCAAACATAATAGAAAGAAAACAGAAGGAAAGAAGGAACGAATAGAAAGAGAAAAAGAAAGAAAACCGAATAGAAAGAAAGAATAGAATAGAAAAAGAAAAGACAGCCTAGAAAGAAAGAAAGAAAGAAAGAAAGAAAGAAAGAAAGAACAGAAAGAAAGAACGGAATAGAAAGAAAGAAAAAAGAAAAAAACAGAAAGAAAGAATACCTTAGAGTGCAGAAAGAAAGAAAGAAAGAAAGAAAGAAAGAAAGAAAGAAAGAAAGAATAGCCTGGGGTACAAATAGAAAAAGAAAGAAAAGAAAAGAAAGAAAGAAAGAAAGAAAGAAAAAAGAAAGAAAGCCTGAAAAAGAAAGAAAGAAAGAAAGAAGTAAAGAAAGAAAGAAGTAAAAGAAAGAAGAGAAAAAGAAAAAAAGAAAGAATAACTCAAAATACAGAAAGAAAGAAAGAAAGAAAGAAAGAAAGAAAGAAAGAAAGAAAGAAAGAAAGAATAGCCTGGGGTGCAAACAGAAAGAAGTAAAGAAAGAAGAGAAAGAAGAGAAAAAAGAAAGAATAACTCAAAATACAGAAAGAAAGAAAGAAAGAAAGAAAGAAAGAAAGAAAGAAAGAAAGAATAGCCTGGGGTGCAAATAGAAAGAAGTAAAGAAAGAATAGAAAGAAGAGAAAAAAGAAAGAATAACTCAAAATACAGAAAGAAAGAAATAAAGAAAGAAAGAAAGAAAGAAAGAAAGAAAGAAGGGATAGTTTAGAGTGCAAATAGATAGAAAGTATAGAATGAGAAATAGAAAGAACTGCCTCGAATTGAAACAGAAAGAAAGAATGCAAAAAACGAAGGAAGCACAAAATGAAAAAAGAAAGAAAGAATAGCCTAGAGTGCACATCGAAATAAATAAAGAAAGAAAGAAAGAAAGAAAGAAAGAAAGAAAGAAAGAAAGAAAGAAAGAAAGGGAGGGAGGAAAAAGAAAAAAAGCGTGAAATGAAAAGAAAGAATAGCCTACAGTGCAAATAGAAAGAACAGAATGAAAAGAAACGAAGTATAGTCTAGAGTGCAAATAGAAAGAAAGAAAGAAAGAGTGAAGGAAAGAAAGCATAGAATGATAAGAAAAAGAATAGCCTAGAGGCCCTAGAGACTACCAATAAAAAGAAAACAATCACAGAATGAAAAGAAAGAAAAGAGTATAGTCGAAAATGCAAAAAGAAAGAAAGAAAGAAAGAAAGAAAGAAAGAAAGAAAGAAAGAAAGAAAAGCAGCACAGAGTAAGAAAAAGGAGAGTTCAAATAGAATGAAAGAAAGAAAAGCATAGAGTGGACAGTGCAAGCAAAAGAAAGAAAGAAAGAAAGAAAGAAAGAAAGAAAGAAAGAAAGAAAGAAAGAAAGAAAGAAAGAAAGAAAGAACATCGAGTCCAAATAAACAAATAGCAATAAGAAAGAAAGAAAGAAAGAAAGAAAGAAAGAATGAAAGAAAGAAAGAACAACATCGAGTCCAAATTAATAAACAAATAGCAATAAGAAAGAAAGAAAGAAAGAAAGAAAGAACAACATCAAGTCCAAATAAACAAATAGCAATAAGAAAGAAAGAAAGAAAGAAAGAACATCGAGTCCAAATAAACAAATAGCAATAAGAAAGAAAGAAAGAAAGAAAGAAAGAAAGAAAGAAAGAACAACATCAAGTCCAAATAAACAAATAGCAATAAGAAAGAAAGAAAGAAAGAAAGAAAGAAAGAAAGAAAGAAAGAAAGAAAGAAAGAAAGAAGCCACAAAACAAAAGTGAAAAATGACTTCAACAGCAACAAACGCGTGCCATCGGTTTGGTTGTTGGCGGTACGAAACTCCTTTGCCGTCACTTTCGTCTTCGATAGAGAAAGCTAAAAAGGACCGTAAAAATAACAAAGAAACAAAAAAGAAACGTCAAAGCAACAAAACAAGAACTATTAGTCACGTGATGTTGTTTACAAACTGTTCGAGATATGCACAAGAAATTTGAGCAACGTATGTAAATGTCTCTTTGGTTATAGTATGAAATCACTCAAAGTCTCACTCTCCTCTACCTTTCATCCTCTCTCTGTCTCCGTCGAGGTGGATAGATATTGCAAGTGGGTATTTCAGATTTTATAAGTATTCTATGCAGACTTCTTGCTTGATTGTAAGTTTCTCGAGCAATATTTTCCAACCTTTTTTCTTTTTTTTTCTTTATCTGACGATTCACTTTAACGTATACATAAACTTCAAACTTAAATTATGTAATCAAAAATGAGTTTTAAAAAGGGCATACTTTTTAGTTTTTACGATTTATTTATTAACACAAACAAAACGATTTATTACTGTAGTGTAGGGTAACAACAGACAGGGCCGGTGCAAGGGCTCTGTGCCCCCACCCCTGAATGTATGATAGGGTGTCCCCTCTCTGCTTCATCTCAGTTTTCATAAGCTAGTATTCGTATAAAACACAAATTTTATTGTAACCTAATTATGCAATATAGATGAACAATTTTTTTTTTTTTTTGAATTTTGAAGTTTGATTTTTAAATTTAATTAAAAATGAGATCCTTCTTAATTATAATAATTTTGGATAGAAGGTAAACATGGCCGCTTATGTTGCTTGCAATGATAATGCAACACAATAATATGCACAAATTTTTTTTTTATATATACACACACGAAAATGTGCTTCTTATTTATTATAACTTGATAGTTTTATTTATACTTTTATTTCATTTTAAGCAAAAGATAATTATTTAAGTTCTCTTAAAAATTTACATCGGGTATTAAAATCCACAGTGAAGTAGAAATGCTCAAAGTTTTATAGCTTCGTTGATGAACAATTCAACTAGAAAATTAAATACAATGTATCTAAAAACAAATTAGAGACATCTCATAATAGATCATTCCATCTTAAATAAAAACAACGATGTTTTGCGGCAATAATTAACATCAACTTGAGATGTTTCTTGTTAAAAACTGAATAATTTAAAAAATTCAACATTATGGATAAAAAAAAAAAATAATGAATTTTATATAGTGCTTTTTTTTTTCGAGACTTGAGCAAAACAAATTCAGGGACTTGAACGGAAAAAATAGACCCCATAATGACGTCAAAATCCGCGAAAATTTTTCATCCTTTAATAGAAAGTGGTGCTTTTAGTTTAATTTGTAACGTATATAAATGTAAGTAGAAAAAAAGCAAACGTTGTTACGATAGCGGGTGTCGCAGAGCCCTGCCCGATGCCTCCAATCGGGCTTGCAAGCCTCCCAACCCCGGTCGACGTGTTCGGTGATAGTGGGCGCCGGTCCTGGATTTAGATAGAAACCCTCGCCTAGCTAGCAGATAGTTAATGCTGTTGCCACAGTTAGCGGATAATCGAAGTGAGTTAGTGCACTTGGCACAGTTAGAGAATTATTCCGGACCCGAGAAAGGGTTGAAATAAGACGTACCGAGACCAACGTCCAAACTCACACCAATGGGGAAACAAGAGATATTCCTAGATGGTAATCCACGACCTCACCTTAACTCAAAGGCAGTGATCTTTTAGAGTAAGACCACCACATTGTTTATATTACGTTTTATTCTCGTTTTGCATTGTTACAGTTAATAAAAATGGTAAAAGTATTTTGGTACCCCTCTTTTCATTTCCCCTTAGTAACTCGTACCTATATGTTTGGGGCTTGAGATAAGAAACTTTTATAAAATAACAATCAAACATATATATATATATATATATATATATATATATATATATATATATATATATATATATATATATATATATATATATTAAGCGTTCACCCAAAGCAAGGCGGGGAAGCCACTAGGACGCAAGGGGTTACAGAAGATTTGGAGCAAGATCAGATAGGAGTGATAGAGAAAAGGATGAGGAGAAGGATAGTGGATAGATCAAGGCAACTGGAGATGTCGATTGACATTACATTTGAATAGGTGGAGATTATAGCTCTCAGGGAAACTGGAATAGGGAATAGTTCCACAGGCGAGAGGTACGATAAATGTGTATGTGTGTGTGCGTGTGTGCGTGTTTGTGTGTGTGTATTATATACATATAATTCTAAGCTCTTCAGTAAAATGAATGGGGCACTTTGGCTGGTTGGCATTTGTTTACATTCGTAAAAACAATACGCTAGATTTAGCTACGCAACTCTACCGAGTGAAGATAGCTCTGTGGTAGAAGCTCTGACTAAGACCCGATGAGTTGGGTTTCGAACCTGGCTTGAGACACTCAGATGTCTAATCGCGCTCAGGAGCTGAATAGCATATATATATATATATATATATATATTTGTTTAATTTTGCTATACTTATGAGAGAAGAGTGTTCAAAATCTAGATCATCGTTTGCAGATGGGGAGTGTGAGCAAATTTGCGTCCAGGTTTTTACAACATGTCCCGTGGCACAGTTAGTGAATCAGTCCGGACATTAGAAAGAGTTGGAATAAGTCATGTCGTGACCAACCTTCATACTAATAAGGAAAAAAGACATTCCTAAATGGTAATCTCACCTTAAAGGTACTATTTACAGTACGACCATCATATATTCTAAGTACAATGTTTATGTCATGTTGTTTTGCATTGTTACTGTTAATAAAAATAGTAAGCGTATTTTGGCACCCCTCTTTTCATTTCCCTTAGTGCCTCGTGTCTATATGTTTGGGAGCTCCTTAGCGTAGGGGGTCATTATAATATAACAACCCAACATCATCCTTTCCTTGTTTTATTCTGATAACTAGGGTTTTAAATAGCGATCGGATAACTGAGATGAGTTAGTGCTCTTGGCACAGTAAGAGAATTAGTCTGGACCTGAGAAAGGGTTGAAACAAAACGTGCCGCGAAAAACGTCCAGACACACGCCAATGGGGAACAAAAGAAATCACGAGATGGTAAGCCATAAAACTCACGTTATCTTAAAGGCTTTTAGAGTACGGTCATCACATATTGTAAGTACAATGTTTATGTCATGTTTTATTGTCGTTTTGCATGGTTATAGTTAATAAAAATGATAAACGTAATTTGACACCCCTGTTTTCGTTTCCCTTAGGGCCTCGTATTTATATGTTTGGGAGACCCTTGGGGCAGGGAGTCATTATAAGATAACAACGTAATAATTATATAGTCAAAATTTAAAATCTCTTCAAATAAAACATAATAATTAAAAGATAGTCTTCTTAGAGTGTACACCCCTCTCTTGAAGAGATTGTAACACATCTATTTATCATCTCTCAGTTGCGTCTCTGTCTTTGGGCAGAGTGCACTCAGGGGCGACTCCCTCAAAGGACGCAACTGAGGAAAATTATACTGAGAGATGCCCAACCCTGGGGAACAGCTTCCCAAGGCTGCGCCCTCTCATTGGACTAGAGAGAGGGATCGGTGCTCGCACCGAGACCAGTGCAACCGATGGTTCTGGGGGCTGCGGGCAATTTTTGTTCCTGGCTCGGGTGTACGCTCTCGGGTCTCCACCTTAAAAACATACCTTGTATCACAGCGCATCTTAGTGGGAAGACAGAGTAAATACCTAGTCTTCTTGTTGAAGTAGCATAATTTATTATCTTATTATAATTGCGCTTATCCATCCTTTCGTTAGTTTGTACGACCGTTACGCCCTGCCAATGCCTCATAAAACTGGACTATTTTGGTTTGATCGCGTGGAAAAAGAGGAAAAGACACTACTTGGTTTCAGTGAGAAATTTAATTTTTTTTTTTTTTTTTTTAAGCATTGTGCCCCAAGCAAGGCGTGAAGCCACTAGGATGCAGGGGGTTTGGAGCGAGAGCAGATAAGAGTGATAGGAGAAAGGAAGAGGAGAAGGATAGTGGGTAGATCAAGGTAATTGGAGATGTCGATTGACATTACATTTGAATAGTTGGAGATTATAGCTTTCAGGGAAACAGTAATTGGGGAGGGTGTTCCACTGGCGAGAGGTGCGAGGTATGAAGCTATTGGAGTATAAGAGACGGCTACATTTGAAGGTTTCTACGGTGTAATGGTGAGAGCGGGATGCCAGCCTCGTAGGGCGCTTGAATTCATGGAGTCTGGGAACCAGAGAGCAGCTCATCAGAGCAGTTACCATGGAAGTATTTGTAGAAAAGACAGAGAGAGGCGACGGCGCGTCTGTGAGAGAGTGACTGCAAGCAAGACGCTAGATCAGGGCCAATTAGATTACATATCCTTCTCTGGATCTTGTCGAGAACTCCGAGGTAAGCGGAAGGTGCTCCAGCCCATATATGGCAGCAATACTCCATGCAAGGGCGAATGGTTGTTTTATATATTTGAAGTATCGATTCAGGGGAGAAAAAAAATTTCCTGGCGCGGCACAGAGAGCCAACTTTCCTCGCGGTGGAAGAAGCAATTGACTCAATGTATTTGTTCCATCTCAGGTCAGCAGTCAGCGTGAGACCGAGCAGACGCAGGGAGTTGCTCTCAGGAAGTTGACTATCAGACATTTTAATGGGGGGTAGGGAAGGATCTCTATGGTGGTTAATGGAGAGTAATTTAGTTTTAGTGGCGTTAAAGTTGACCAGCCAATTCTTGCCCCAGTTAACAACCGATTGGAGGTCCATTTCAAGACGCACGGCCAGGTTAGTTTTGTCGCCGACACTAGACTTGTTTTTGAGGCAGGAGTAAATTGTAGTGTCGTCTGCATAGATGCCGACCTGGGAATCTATAGCTTCAGGAAGGTCGTTGATGAAAATGAGGAAAAGAGTGGGGCCAAGGATGGAGCCTTGGGGCACACCTGCGTTAATGGGATAGGAACTGGAGGAGAATCCGTTGAGAACGACCTTCAATTCTCGGTTAGACAGGAATGATTGTATTAGATCAAACAGTTGATCAGAAACACCATACCCCTGGAGCTTACGAAGGAGGCCGGCGTGCCAAACCCTATCGAATGCTTTGGAGATGTCGAGGGCCACAGCACGAGCCTCACCGTTATTTTGAAAGGCTTGGTAGACGGTTTCAGTGATGGCCGTAAGCACATCAGCTGTAGATCTGGCGTAGCGGAAGCCATATTGCTTGTCTGAGAGCAGATTATGGGATGTGAGGTGATTAGCCACTTCGGCATTGATTAGGGCTTCGAAGACTTTGCCGAACAGGGGTAGGAGACTAATAGGACGGTAATTAGTGGGGTCAGAGGGGTCTCCAGAGTTCTTAAACACAGGAACAATGGATGAGGACTTCCAGCAGTCAGGAAAACATGATTCCTTGAGGCAGTAATTATACAGTTTAGAGAGGGCGGGTGCTAGCTCAGGCGCGCATTTCTTCAGGACAATGGCTGGTATGCCGTCTCCACCACTAGCCTTGTGGGGGTCTAAGGTGGAGATAATGCCCAGTACCAATGACGGGGTTATGTGTAAGCCGCTCAGTAAGGCCTCAGTTCTAAGAGGGAAGTCTGGTATGGGAACACCGGTGGAATCGAGCGTTGAATTAAATGAGAATTTCCGAGCAAAGCATTCAGCCTTGTCGGTAGGGGAGGTCAAGACCTCGAACTGGTTGAATAAAGGAGGTATGGTGGGTTTTCGATTATTCAGGACACTCTTGCAGACTCGCCAGTAATCTTTGGAGCCAAACTTGTGAGATGCAATACGTTCCTTCATTTCTAGCAGCAAATATTGACTTAGCTTCGTTGAGGACACGCTTACACTCGTTACGGGCAGAGGCAAAGAGACGTCTATTGCAGTCAGACATGTCGCTACGGAATCGGTGAAAGAAGTGATTCCTATGGGCGATGGCAGATGAGCAAGCAGCGGAGAACCAAGGGGAGGAGGCGATTTGACCTTAAATTTCCTTGAGGGGATGAAAGCGTCGATTCCAGCTTTAACCCAGGATGAGACCTCAGAAGCACATTCTTGGACAGGGAGTGTAAAGACAACATCCCAGGGGACATCGCGGAGGAAGTCACGGAACGAGTCCCAATCCGCTCGTTGATAGTAGAACGAGGTTCTTGTGATGGGAGGTTCTTTGCAGGGCGTGAAGTTGAAGGAAACGTTGACAGATACCACAGCGTGATCAGAGTTGCCAAGCGGGCAGAGCTGTGTGGCGCTACAAGATTCGGGGATGGAGGTAAAACACAGGTCAAGAAGAGAGGCCTTGCCTGCCAGGTCGAGGGCAAAACGCGTGGGGAAGTCGACTATCTGCGTGAGGGATTGAGAAATTGAGAAGTTAAATGTTTGAATGCCAGCCCGGTCAGTAATAGCATTCTCGAGCCACTTGGTGTGATGGGCATTAAAGTCACCAAACACGAATATATGAGCAAACGGGTGGAGAGAGAGGGCCTTGTCTATGCTGTCAGATATGCTATCAAGTATCCCACAGTCTTGAGAGGATGGAGAGCGATAGAGGAAGAAGAGATAGCTTACGGCATTGAGGAGAGATAGTCGGAGACACATGTACGACAGGTCTGGCGATTCGAGAGACAGCTCTCTGGCCAGGGGAGATGGTCCTTGACATAGACACCAAGGCCGTGCATGTGGGTTAGAGAGTCTTTCCTGAGGAGAGGAAGGTAGCCAGGGATCGAGAGATCAGAGGAGGGAATAGACGAGACAAGGTTTGTCTGACACAGAGCCAGTATATCCGGGCAGTTTGCAGTGAGGAAAGATTCCAAACTGCAGAAGTTTGTTCTAATGCCACGGATGTTGGCGAACGAAATGTTAAGGGGTTTAGGTGATTTTTTTGCGGGGCTGGTTTAGTTTTACGTTTTGATTCAATCGAGTCTTCATGTTTAGTGATTGTTGGAAGATGAGAAAGCCTGAAGTATAGAGAAGCAGATGGTTATCGACCGCAACGTGAGCAGAGAGGAGTTGGCACAGCCTGCATCATAGTGTGGCCTCAGGGTTGCCCACCGGAGGTGACTGCAGGGACACCGATCCATGCGCGTCATGGCACTACAAACACCCCGGTATTATACAACTGTTGATCAGAGCGGCCGCTCAAGACGCTACGCAAGAGTTAGGGCTCCTAACTACCAGTCGGAAACAGCAACCAGTAAACTGTCAACCGTGTACCCTCAAAATGAAGAGGCAATGCCACAGACTGCGCACGTCACGGGAGAAACACATCAGTACTCGTACAGAGAGAGAGAAAAGTGCCGGGAACCCCTTCTTAGACAGGAAACAAGGTGTGAGCCTCTGCGCTTGTCCAGGGAAGGGGGAGGAGTGTTGACCGGGCGGTAGGAGGGTCTATCTACTCCTATTACATATAACACATAACAGTGACAATAGACAAACAGATAAGGGCCGGGAAGTAGTAGGCAGTGCCCATTCTGGCACTATACGTGCATTAAGGGGGATAGGATGGAATATTTTAGTATTTTATATTTATACAACACTAAGTTTTAACTTAGTATAAGTCCCAATGTTAAGCAAAGGGACTTTTTTTTCTTTTTTTTTTTTTGCCAGGGGTAGTGGGGGGGGGACGATTTCCAACTACACAAACAAGTTATCAGTTAGGTTAGAACAAGTATTAATGTTAAATTAGTCGGAGTAATCAAGCAACAATAGCTGAATAGAATAAATACGTAAAACATGAATATATATATATATATATATATATATATATATATATATATATATATATATATATATAGAGAGAGAGAGAGAGAGAGAGAGAGCGAGAGAGATATGCTATCGGATGCGTCTTTGGTAGAATGAATTTATACTCACACATGGCGGAAAGTTATTCTTCGAGTCAATTCAGTGGGACCAGTGATTGTACGGCTAGCCATGTCTCAGACCCAAGCGTCAAGTTACAAATAACGCAGTGCTGGGGGGCGTCAGTGACCATTCCTACCCTTCCCCAACAGTGGGCTTGGGAAAATTTGCATTAATAAAATATTTAAACCACGAGGAGAACGAACGGCAAAACGATTCCGCGAGAGGTCAAATTTTTTTTTTTTTTTTTTATCGAGCAAAAGACATAGCCACAGGGCCAAAGAATACTGAAGACATGTTAACGCGGGGTGAAGGGACATTTTTTCCCTTTTTTATTCAAGAAAGAAAGAAAATAAGAAAAACAGACGTGTTCAACGTTTATTTCCCTGAAATGTAAAATGTTGTCAATTTCAAATCTTTTCATTTGTACCCACTTCTTAAAATAACGACCAGAATTTCTATTTATAATTGTTATTGCAATATTTTATTAAAGTTGTTAAGCTCAAATATTTAACAATGTGATAGTGAAATTTACAGATATTTTATAGATAGAACTTGCCATGAGCCTATCATTAACTTAAGAATTAAGATTCGTTAGAAAATTCAAATAGGTAAACCATAAAATTTTCACGGGTCTTTCTAGTCAACAATTAATATAGAAGCAACAAAACTGGGGATTCTACTACGAACCATTTGTTCTTTTTCTTTCTTTTTTTTTTTATAGAAACCGTAGGGAAACAAAGTTCTCGATGTCTCTTGGATATGTCTGATTTTTTTTTCTTTCTGGCCCAGAAGTAAATTAGAGTAAGTAGTGATATAAATGGTTATAATGGTTAAGCTCAAATCAGCTTTGCGCTGTGTTGGAACGACCAAAATAAATGTTGTATTTACTTTATGGCGGGGGCTGCAAAACAACGTCCGAAAGGAGAAAGGGATTATTGTAAGTACTATTTTTATGTCATGTTTTACTGTTGTTTCGCATTTTTATTTTGAACAAAAATGGTAAATATATTTTGGCACCCCTTTTTTTCATTTCCTTTAGTACCTCGTATCTCTATGTTTGAGAGTTTCTTGAGGTAGGGAGGTGTTATAAAATAACTGACCCAACATTACAATTTGCAATAAAAATATAATTAAAATTCTTAAAAAAACATATATTCATTTAATTTTCTGTTTATTATATTTAATGAGAAATCTGAACTTGACTTTTTTTTTAAATATCTTCTTTGCAAGATCGGATTTTGAACAGGCATAGTTTTGAATTTTCTTCCAAGGATTCTAACCGTAATCGAATTTGATTTTTAACATGGTTTATTGCCGAAAAGCTTGCTTTTTCTTTTATATTAGGTATAAGTTTATTTATTATAACAATGATATACCCATATAATTAATTTAAAGGTATTTTAATTTTGATATGTACCGTTATTGTGCTTTGGATTTCTTTTGGAAAATAATTTCATTAATGACCTTTAAAATTTTTTGCGGCACAACTAAGATCCTCTCATGGTAAACCAGTGTACTGTGATAGATAGATAGATAGATAGATAGATAGATAGATAGATAGATAGATAGATAGACCAGTGTGCCGCAGAACGTTGGTTGAAAATCACTGGATTAAAACAATAACTACCATTGTCTGTCTATATTTCTGAGATGAGGTATTGTAACTATTTACACTATTTACATCGTTCGGACTGTTGTCCTCATCTTTTTTGTCATATTCACGACGTTTCGACCATTGTACGCTCCGGCCTTCTTCAGGATCTGTCTATATATCTGAGATGAGGTATTGTAACTATTTACACTATTTACATCGTTCGGACTGTTGTCCTCATCTTTTTTGTCATATTCACGACGTTTCGACCATTGTACGCTCTGGCCTTCTTCAGGATCTGTCTATATATCTGAGATGAGGTATTGTAACTATTTACACTATTTACATCGTTCGGACTGTTGTCCTCATCTTTTTTGTCATATTCACGACGTTTCGACCATTGTACGCTCGGGCCTTCTTCAGGATCTGTCTACATATATGAGAAATTGTCTACATATATGAGGTATTGTAACTGTTGTGTAAACAGTTACAATACCTTATTTATATCGTTCGGACTGTTGTCCGTATATTTATTGCCATATTAACGACGTTTCGGCCTTTGTACGCTGCGATCTTCTTCAGATGATATATGTTGGAATTTCGAACCGAACCTTTTATTTGGTCCACGGAGGTAAAATGTTCTGATTCCACGTGCCATGCCTATTTTGGATATCTCAGTTTCAGTTAATTTTCTTTAGTAACTCAACTCTCCAAGTTTTTGTTCTTTTGTTCCTTTGTTTCTTCGACAGTACCTCTCCTTTGCGATGGGGCAGGGTTTATTGCCTAGTACCCCAGGCGACCCAACAGGAAAATTCGTAGCGACGTGGGCGCGCTGAAATATACCGACGGCCTTTTCACTGGGATCAAAGTGTAGCATCTGGCCTTGGGTGGATAAGCTACATTTCATCTCCAGTTATCTGTCTGTTTGCGGTCAGAGTGCAACAGAAAATATTATTGAGAGATTCGCGGTTTCGGGAAACAGCTGTCCGGGGCACATCCTGCCAGCGTGGAACGGCAAGAAAATACAATCGCTTCTCGATCTTTTGGTTAAGATCAAAATGTAGTATCTGTTCCTATCAACTTCATCTGCTTCTCTCGCTCTCTCTCTCTCTCTCTCTCTCTCTCTCTTCTCTTTCACCATGTCTTGCTTCCTCTTTCTTTTTCTTTCTTTCTTTCCTACTTTCTTTTTTTTTTTTTTCATTTTCTCAGTGAAAACAAGTAGTGTATTTTCCTCTCTTTCCATGCGTCCAAAATGGAATAATCCATTATTTATTTGGTATTGCCCGATGGTAAAATCTTTCGCATTTTCTTTCTTTCTTTTCCCACCTTTCTTTCGTTTTTCTTTATTCTTTCTTTCTTTCTTTCTTTCTTTCTTTCTTTCTTTCTTTCTTTCTTTCTTTCTTTCTATTTTTCCCACCTTTCTTTCGTTCTTTCTTTCTTTCACATTTTCCTTCTTTTTTTTCTCATCTTTCTTTTGTCTTTTCCTTTTGTCTTTCTTTCGCATTTTTCTTTCTTTCCTTCCGTCTTTTGCGTTTTCTTTCTTTCTTTTTCCACCTCGGTTAGTTTCTTTCTTTCTTTCTTTCTTTCTTTCTTTCTTTCTTTCTTTCTAAACAAGTAATGCGGCCAAAACGGAATAATCTCTTATTTATTAAGTATTGGCAGATGTTAAATACTTCTTACTTGCTTGCTGGCTTTCTTTTTTTTCATTTCATCCCTGAAACCAAGTAGTGTCTTTTCCCCTCTTTCCACGCGATCAAAACGGAATAGTCCGTTATTTATGAGGTATTGGCAGGACGTAATGGTCATGCGAACTAACGAAAAGAGAGACAAGCACAATTATTATACGATTATAAAAATAGCGATCAACGACCAATAACATTAAGTATCATGCAATTTTTCTCTGACCATGTCTTGCATTATTTTTGCCGTTCCTAAAAAACTTCGTTTTTGCAACGGTTCCACTGTGCAATCAATGCTAGTTTTCTTTAACCATGTCCCTATTCTCTCAATCCCATTTTCACCTCCTCATATTTATCGACGCCAGGTATCTATCGATCCCCTTTTGGCTATCAGGTAGTTATCGACCGTCTTTTGACGCTTAGGCATTTATCGGCCTTCCTGGCTAATCACATCGTCTCTCAGGGGTCGATATCGGCCAATTTAAGTATCCCTGGTCTGCTATAAGGCTATACAGTCATCCAACTAAGTACTGATCTGGATCATCGGTGACTAACTTTGTGGATCAAAATTACTTAATCTGACACAAGGTATCTATAAGCAAAAGTTCAGTGTTTGTTTTTTTTTTAACTACAGGCTGAATGCACAGTTGAAAACTAGTTTATCACTGGAAACTTTTACACACATTGAATACATTACCTGGACTTCCAGAACTATCACCCATATAGGATTTTTTTTTTTAGTGAAAAAAAAAAAGGGAACAGCTCAAGATGCAAATTACAAATTGGGGGCAGCAGAATCAAACAAGTGCAACAATTTAATTATCGAGTAAGTGTTTTACCAGAGGACGGAAAGTGCGACACTGAACTCTGAAGGTGCACGTGGATAGTCAAAGAAGCCTACCAAAAGCTAAGCAAAGTATTAAGAAACAGGAAAATTTAAATAGAAACAAAGAAAAGAGAGTTCTGAAATGTTGAGCAATATCAGTCCTCCTATTTGGCAGTGAATGCTGGACAATCTTCTCACAGATGAAGAACAGATGAAGCAACAGAAAAATGGTTCTACAGCAGGATGTTAAGAATACCATAGACTGAACATGTGAGCAATGACAAAATTTTAGAGAAAATAGAAACAAACAGGACGCTTTTGCTTAACATAAGAAAGAGATAGTTAAAATTTCTAGGGCACATAATGAGGAAAGAGGGCTTGGAAAATTTGACACTCATATGGCATACTGAAGGCAAGAGTAACAGAAGAAAACAGTGCATAATATAACAAGATTGTACAAATGGATAGCAGAACAGGGTTTTGGAGAGATAATAAAATGACAAAATTTACTAAGAGCTATAAAGGATAGGAAATTGTGGAGAGCCATGATCACCAATGTCCTGAATGAGTACAGCACATAGAAGAAGAATGTAATATACGCCATTTAACTGAGAACCAGACAGTTCTATAAGAAACAGACAAAATGGTTAATGAAGGTAGAGGAAAGACGTCTAACAAACGTTTGAGGTAACGTTAACTTATGGGCGTACAACAAACACAGATGACACGAGCCGAGTTTAAAAACATACGACAAAGTTATTCTTAACAGTCAAAAAAGAATTAGACAAATTAAGTGCTTTGCGTGCCAAATAATGGCCAGTACAAAGTATGTAAATTATCGGGTGACAGAACTAATTTCAACTCGGAACCTCAAAAGGGTAAATTGCAGTTCAAGCCCCACGCTCGGTTTCTAATAAAAATTTCCCAAATAGTTCCATTTAGGTGTAAATGTGCATGCTTAATTCGAAAATAACGAAGAAATTTTGATAAAATCTACCGTTTTGGAGTTATCGACTATAAAAGTTCGGACTCATTCGCGTCGCGGTGGGTGAAGTTGAAATTAATTCTGCACCCCAAATTATCAATGAAAATGAAATATGCCTTTTTACAATTAAAGTTATAATGCCGCAGAAGAAAGTTCTCAGAAAAGAAAACAGCATAAAGTGAAGAAAAGGAGAAATATTTCTCTTAATAGAATAATTTGGCACAATTTTTGAAGTAAAGTTCGTTGGTCGTCATTGTTTAATGGCATATCAACCTTTATGGGTTATTTAATACCGAAATCTAAATATTTTAAACATAATTTTTTTTTTTAGAGATAATAATGGTTTTAAACCTTACTAATTAACGTAAGAAAGGAGATGTGGATTCATACCTTTCCCAATGGTATTTGCGCTTAAGTGAAAATAACGAACCAATCTGAAATTGGAACTCGGCTCTACGATTAACAATTCCGAGTCATTATCCTCTACACCACCTGCACCTCTTAGATTACAGCACAAATTTCGTGGTAACAGCGAAGAATAGATAAATCACACCAACCGAAGGCTGTTCGACGCTACGATAGTATGCGGTCAACCGCACTATGAATTATACCGTAACTTCATCTCTCGTGTTGTCCACCTGCGGTCGACCACGTTGAATTCTACCATCACCTCACCCCTCGTGTGTCCTGTCCACATAAAAGGAAGGAAATGGCGCTCCCACATCAGAATCCCCCTCGGTCTGAAACCGTTAGCATCAGTTGGATAACCTCTTTCAGATTAAAATGTTGCTGAAAGATATTTATAGACATGTCATGTTGACCGCGGAGGCACATTCCTCAATCCGAGCCGCTATCCATTACGCCACCGTGCCTCCGCGGTCAACATGTCATGTTGACCGCGGAGGCACGGTGGCGTAATGGATAGCGGCTCGGATTGAGGAATTGGAGAGCTGAGTTCGAATCCATTACATTCACTTACGTGCTAATACAGGATATGAATCTTCTTCTCTCTTCCCCCCACCACACCTCCAGCTATGGGTAAATAGCAGGACAGACCGGCTTCTGTAGCCTTCGATGGCAACTGGTCTACCACAGAAAGAAATGACAACCTACTGCGGGAAAAAAAAATCTGACTCGTCAGTCATGTATCGAAAGATACATGATCGCCTACTATAGTGTATCATGCATGGTACATAACTGACTGACATCTTGACCGGGGAAACAGCAGTCACATTTTTATGTGAAAACAATCTGCTAGATACGTTATAGTGATAGATAGCGCGGTAAACCATCATACTATAGTAGTAAATGAGGTAGACCACATGCTATAGTGTTTGGTACCGTGGTAGACCGTAGATTATGGTAACACGGACTATTCTTTGATGTGAGAGCGACATTGTTGTTCTTTTCGTCTAGTGGTTGTCTAAATTCTTCTGCATTGTTTTCTTTCTGGACCGGAGCGACCTGGGTTCCTGCATCAGCTGTGTGTCGACTTCGAAAATCAAATCCAAGGCCCCCACCTCAAATAACCCCCACCTCCAAATACACTGCTAGAAATTTGGAGGGGAAACTAGTTTATTGGTTTGAAGGAAAAACAAACAAATGCAGAGAAGCACAAACACAAATATACCAAAAATATTTTCAAAATTTAAAAAATAAAGAAGAGCCCATCGCAGAGTCTGCTTTCTCTCTGAAAGCCCGATGCACGCTTAAACAGCTTAATTTTCTTCTTACACCTATCTCAGCCATGATCAGGTCCGACACTTCTTGAGTTCGAATATAAAAAATATATATATATCTTTAGTTTAGTCTGACTAAACTGTAAACTTATACCACATTTTCTCCCACTTCTTAGTATATAAAATTTGTTGGTAGGACAGTCATCATCTATCGATGGGTTGGCAGCAGAAAATATTGTTGACAAGCCTAACGAATATTCCTGTTGCGAACGAGATTTGTAGCGAGATTTTCCGTGGCTTCCACCGCACAAAGAAACAGTTTGCGGTCAAACGCTAAAAAAAAAATAAATAAAATACATGTGAAGGCAAGTTCAGTTTTGTTCTTTTACAGCCCGGAAAGATCCAAAAGCAAGCTCAGACAAATATAAACATTTATTTAGTGTGTTCTTTATTCGGTAATCTATACCTACCACCCCATATATATATAATGTATATGTATATATTCTTTTTTATTGGCTAAACCTAAGTAATAGATTAAGTGTGAATGAGCCGCAAAAGAAAAAAAAAAGAAAAGATAAAAAAACAAAAACAGGGAATTTAAGCTGGAGAACACTTTCCAATGTTATAGGTCCTTCATGGCCGTTTTTAATGCAGTGTCACGTGACACTGGCATCGTATATGACATACGAAGCAGCGTCATACGATGAATGCTAAAAAGGAAAATAAAAGAACAATTTATTACGATCGGAGGTGACACTATAATTACTCAAACGACAACTCAAGTGCTTATTTATTTACCAACAGGCCAGCAAGACTGTCCGGTGCTGTCCGGTTTGAATTAAAACAGTTGTTCGATGTTGTGCATAAAAATACATTCTTTTTTCTTTTTTTTTTTTTTTATCGTAGCCATTTTAAGAAAAAAAAAAGGATGTCAGTAAATGTGGAAACATATGACAGTAGCAAAATACAGTATAACCCGAATATAAGAGACCCTGATATAAGAGAAACCCGGATATAAGAGAGATTTTATCTGATCCCAAATTAGAGCCATACTTACCTAAACAAAATAGACCAAACCCGGATATAAGAGACAAACGGATATAAGAGACTTTTTCTCCGGTCCCGACAACTCTCTTATATCCGGGTTACACTGTACAAAAAATAGATAACATATTCAATGAGAGAATTTTTTTCTCAGGGCTCTTATTTTGTTTGTACGAAGCTAGCAGAACTGGTGCCGACAATGGGGAAAGTCACGCAGCCGGTGGAAGAACGTCGTCCATCAGGACCTCCAGCAGATTAATCCAGGGCTTCGAGATCCACGCCCTCAGAACCATCGAAGTATACTCTGATCCGATCTTGTGTCCTCTGACGAGTTCCGCCGGAGGATCCGCCAATTGAACCATCTCCACATCGCCGTATTCGCTGACTCGGTCGCGTCCACCGACGTCCTGATGACAAACCTACAAGAGTAATCTACCATTCCGACCCTACATCTACCTGCAAGCTGGTGCTGATCTCGCAGCAAATTACGCAGCCTCTGGAAGAACATCGTCCATCAGGACCTCCAGCAGATTAATCCAGGGCTTCGAGTTCCGCGCCCTCAGGACCATCGAAGTGTACTCTGATTCGATCTTGATGAGTTCCGCCGGAGGATCCGTCAACTGAACATCCGCCGCACCCATCGTTCATCGCCGTGTTTGCCACAATCTTAACAAAATAAGATATGCAGATGACACAGAGTTGATAGCAGATACAGAAAGAAAACTACAAAATCTCCTTCAGAAGTTAGTAAAGAAAAGCAAGAAGAAAAGAGTAAACATCAATTGCAAGAACATGGTTGTTAGCAAAAGGGCTAGCCCAAAATGCAAATTACAAATCGGAGATGGCAAAATCAAAACACGTACAAAAATTTTAATATCTGAGAATTGTTTTAACCAAGGGCGAAAAATGCGACACTGAAATCAGAAGGCCCTTTGGGATAGCCAAATGGGGCTTTTCAAAAGCTAAACAGAGTACTAAGAAACAAGAAAACTTTGATAGAAAAAAGAAAATTGTACTGAATTGTTACATGTTATCTATCCTCCTATGTGACAAAGAATTCAGGAAAATCTCCTCAAAGACGAAGAAAAGACTTGAAGCAATAGAAATTTGGTTCTACAGAAGGGTGCTGGAGATATCACGATCCGAATATGTGATCAACACCGAAGTTTTAGATAAACTGGAAACAAAAAGGAAACATACATAAACATGGTTTGGTTTATGGCATATCAACCACAATGGGTTATTTAATGCCGACAAAATTTCCTTTTTTTATATAATTTCATAATGTTTTGAGTCATGTTGTGGGGTCAACTATTTGCCCATAGCTGGGACACTAACAAGTGCTACCACCCCGGGTCAGGGTAGACCTGGGAACATCAGCAATTAAGAGGTGGTTCCACGCTCCTCAAAACCTACTCATCAGAGGCCTTGCTGCTGGACGTAGTTTATCGTCTTACCCAAGACGCGGATGTAGATAATCGTCATACCCAGGATGGACATATGTATGGAAACAAAAAGAAAACTTATACATATACTTATATCTATCAGGAAGAGACAGTTGAAATTTCTAGGGATTGGAGGCAAGAGAGACAGGGGTAGTAGCACCTGTTAGGGTCCCAGCTATGGGCAACTAGTTGACACCACAACCTGACTCAAAACATTATGAAAGTGTAAAAATGGATTTTAATACCAGAAATACTTTTAAAAAAATTAGTATCAGCAATAAATATTTGAAAAAAGAAAATATTACCAGAAATAAAAATCTTGTCAGCATTAAATAACCCATTGAGTTTAATATGCCACAAAACAAAACAAACCAAAACTATACATTTTTTTAAAAAAAATATTACCAACTATACATTTTTTAAAAAAAAGGAAATTTTGTCGGCATTATGTTATGCATAACATACTTAGTTTTAGCAAATGGATGACGGAACAGGGTTTAAGGGAAATAGCAAAAAAGATAACATTTATTAAGAGCTAAGAAGGACAGGAAATTGTGGAGAGCCGTGATCGCTCACGTTCCGAGGTGACACGGCACATAAAGAAGAAGAAGAAACAAAATGTAGAACCATGACTAAAATAGTCACCACTTTAACATCACAAGCAGTGATCAATGTTTGGAAACAGCTAAAAAGCCATGTCGTCAAATGCTGATATTAAAACGTAGACATGCTTCACTTACTGGGCTGCTGATTCTTCTACGTGTCATGTCCCTCCAGGAAGCAGGTGATCATGGCCACTTCTTTGAGGATCATGGCTTCCTATTCTTCAAAACTGGAAGCAATGTTTGTCTCCTGACTATTCTTCCTAGTCAGTTCTGTCATCCATTTACACGAGCTTCACCGTTTCCCGACGTCCTTTTTACCTTTAATACGTCTTGTTAGTGGGACGCAAAATAAGGAAAGCAATAGAAATTTGGTTCTACAGAAGGGTGCTGGGGATATCACGATCCGAATATGTGATCAACAACGAAGTTTTAGATAAACTGGAAACAAAAAGGAAACATATATAAACATGGTTTGGTTTATGGCATATCAACCACAATGGGTTATTTAATGCCGACAAAATTTCCTTTTTTTATATATAGCTGGTAATTATTTTTTTTTTTTTAAATGTATAGTTTGGTTTGTTTTGTTTTGTGGCATATTAACTTCAATGGGTTATTTAATGCTAACAAGATTTTAATTTATTGCTTTCTTTATTATGCGTCCCAGAAATATCAACTATCTTTTTCTTGTATCTGTATTTACATTATTCGGACTATTGTCATCTTTGTCATCATATTTATTACTACGTTTCGGCCGTCGTACGCTCTGGCCTCCTTCAGGTGGTTGGACTGTTGAACTGAACCCTTTATTTCGCTCACTGGGGTAGACCGTTCTAGTTCCACGTGCCATGTTTAGTGGTTGTCAGTTATCAGTTATCTCCTGTTAATTCCCCTCTCCAAGTCCTCCACTGCCTTAACCGGTTATTGAACTCACACTCATTGAGTCCTGTCCCTGGATCTAACCAACGCCTTTATCCACTGTGCCATGTGTCCTTGGCCACAAAGATGAGGACAATAGTCCGAATAATATAGTGTCTCTTTCTAATACTATGTAGAAACATTTTTTTTATAATTTTCCTTAAAAATTCCTCGTTATTCACCCGTCGTTCCATCAGCACTTAAATGGGTGACCACTTGGGAATACCATGTGTGGTAAGCTTGGATGTTCGGGTGGTGCAATGCGTAATGTCTCGGAGTTGTTAACAGGATAGCCGAGTCCCAATTCAGGTCGGGTTCGTTATATTCCCTTGTCCCTCAAATACCTCTCTCCCCACACCAGTAATGGGTTATCATCACCCCCACCCCCAGAAAAATTCTTAGAATCTAAAAATATGTTCTGGCTTTAAATAACCAGCAAAGTGTTGTTAAGCCGTAGAAAACGAATCAATCAAATATTTTGTATCGTTATTCTTTATATATATATATATATATATATATATATATATATATATATGTATGTATGTATGTATTCTCTCTCTCCGTATATATATATATATATTTATATAAATATATATACATACTTTATATATATAATAATCCTAATAATCCTATATTTAATCATATATATATATAGAGAGAGAGAGAGAGAATATATATATATGTGTGTGTGTGTGTGTGTGTGTGTGTGTGTGTGTGTGTGTGTGTGTGTGATTTATATGGAATTCTGGCTTTTGGCTGGGATCATTCATATTCTTTTGGTTTAAAGCCCAAGCCCCAGGGGTCCTACCCACAGGAATTACCTCTCCTTCGATACTAACGCACAAGGAGTTACAGGCTGTGGCAGAATTAGAAACAGAAACAATAATGATGAGCAGGAAGAGAAGAGAATAATCAAAACGGCTACTGTTTTAATTCTAGTGCAAACCGAACCTATGTTTACCTTTTTTTCTAATTCTAGTGCAAACCGAACCCTTTTTTAATATGTTTTTACCTTTTTAATTCTAGTGCAAACCGAACCTATGTTTACAAACCGAACCTATGTTTTTTTACTTTTTTAATTCTAGTGCAAACCGAACCTATGTTTACCTTTTTTTTTTAATTCTAGTGCAAACCGAACCTATGTTTACCTAGAAACCTATGTTTACCTTTTTAATTCTAGTGCAAACCGAACCTATGTTTACCTTTTTAATTCTAGTGCAAACCGAACCTATGTTTACCTTTTTTAATTCTAGTGCAAACTGAACCGAACCTTTTTACCTTTTTTTTTTTAATTCTAGTGCAAACCGAACCTATGTTTACCTTTTTTAATTTAGTGCAAACCGAACCTATGTTTTACTTTTTTAATTCTAGTGCAAACCGAACCTATGTTTACCTTTTTTAATTCTAGTGCAAACCGAACCTATGTTTACCTTTTAATTCTAAAACCGAACCTATGTTTACCTTTTTAATTCTAGTGCAAACCGTATGTTTTACAAACCGAACCTATGTTTACCTTTTTTTAATTCTAGTGCAAACCGAACCTATGTTTACCTTTTTTAATTCTAGTGCAAACCGAACCTATGTTTTACCTTTTTAATTCCGAACCTATGTTTACTTTTTTTAATTCTAGTGCAAACCGAACCTATGTTTACTTTTTTTTATTCTAGTGCAAACCGAACCTATGTTTACCCTTTTTTTAATTCTAATTCAAACCGAACCTATGTTTACCTTTTTAATTCTAGTGCAAACCGAACCTATGTTTACCTTTTTAATTCTAGTGCAAACCGAACCTATGTTTACCTTTTTTTAATTCTAGTGCAAACCGAACCTATGTTTACCTTTTTTCTAATTCTTTTTTAATTCTAGTGCAAACCGAACCTATGTTTACCTTTTTAATTCTAGTGCAAACCGAACCTATGTTTACCTTTTTTAATTCTAGTGCAAACCGAACCTATGTTTACCTTTTTTAATTCTAGTGCAAACCGAACCTATGTTTACCTTTTTTAATTCTAGTGCAAACCGAACCTATGTTTACCTTTTTTAATTCTAGTGCAAACCGAACCTATGTTTACCTTTTTAATTCTAGTGCAAACCGAACCTATGTTTACCTTTTTATTCTAGTGCAAACCGAACCTATGTTTACCTTTTTTAATTCTAGTGCAAACCGAACCTATGTTTACCTTTTTTAATTCTAGTGCAAACCGAACCTATGTTTACCTTTTTTTAATTCTAGTGCAAACCGAACCTATGTTTACCTTTTTTTAATTCTAGTGCAAACCGAACCTATGTTTTTTACCTTTTTTTAATTTTTAATTCTAGTGCAAACCGAACCTATGTTTACCTAATTTTTTACCTTTTTAATTCTAGTGCAAACCGAACCTATGTTTTACCTTTTTTAATTCTAGTGCAAACCGAACTGCAAACCTAGAACCTATGTTTTACCTTTTTAATTCTAGTGCAAACCGAACCTATGTTTACTTTTTAATTCTAGTGCAAACCGAACCTTATGTTTACCTTTTTTACCTATGTTTACCTTTTTTAATTCTAGTGCAAACCGAACCTATATTTACCTTACCTTTTTAATTCTAGTGCAAACCGAACCTATGTTTACCTTTTTTAATTCTAGTTTACCTTTTTAATTCTAGTGCAAACCGAACCTATGTTTACCTTTTTTTAATTCTACCTGCAAACCGAACCTTTTACCTTTTTTTATTCTAGTGCAAACCGAACCTATGTTTACCTTTTTAATTCTAGTGCAAACCGAACCTATGTTTACCTTTTTAATTCTAGTGCAAACCGAACCTATATTTACCTTTTTAATTCTAGTGCAAACCGAACTTATGTTTACCTTTTTTTAATTCTAGTGCAAACCGAACCTATTTACCTTTTAATTTTTTTGACAAACCGAACCTATGTTTAAATTCTAGTGCAAACCGAACCTATGTTTACTTTTTTAATTCTAGTGCAAACCGAACCTATGTTTTACCTTTTTTAATTCTAGTGCAAACCGAACCTATGTTTACCTTTTTTTTTAGTGCAAACCGAACCTATGTTTACCTTTTTTAATTCTAGTGCAAACCGAACCTATGTTTACCTTTTTAATTCTAGTGCAAACCGAACCTATGTTTACCTTTTTTAATTCTAGTGCAAACCGAACCTATGTTTACCTTTTTTTTAATTCTAGTGCAAACCGACCTATGTTTACCTTTTTAATTCTAGTGCAAACCGAACCTATGTTTACTTTTTTAATTCTAGTGCAAACCGAACCTATGTTTACCTTTTTAATTCTAGTGCAAACCGAACCTATGTTTACCTTTTTTAATTTGTGCAAACCGAACCTATGTTTACCTTTTTTTTTAATTCTAGTGCAAACCGAACCTATGTTTACCTTTTTTAATTCTAGTGCAAACCGAACCTATGTTTACCTTTTAATTTACAAACTTTTTAATTCTAGTGCAAACCGAACCTATGTTTACCTTTTTTTAATTCTAAAACCGAACCTATGTTTACCTTTTTTAATTCTAGTGCAAACCGAACCTATGTTTACCTTTTTTTTTAATTCTAGTGCAAACCTATGTTTTACCTATAATTTTACCTTTTTTTAATTCTAGTGCAAACCGAACCTATGTTTACCTTTTTTTAATTCTAGTGCAAACCGAACCTATGTTTACCTTTTTAATTCTAGTGCAAACCGAACCTATGTTTAAACCGAACCTTTTAATTCTAGTGCAAACCGAACCTATTTTTTTTAATTCTAGTGCAAACCGAACCTATGTTTTACCTTTTTTAATTCTAGTGCAAACCGAACCTATGTTTACCTTTTTTTAATTCTAGTGCAAACCGAACCTATGTTTACCTTTTTTAATTCTTTATGTTTACCTATGTTTTTTTTTTAATTCTAGTGCAAACCGAACCTATGTTTACCTTTTTTAATTCTAGTGCAAACCGAACCTATAGTTTATGTTTACTTTTTAATTCTAGTGCAAACCGAACCTATGTTTACCTTTTTTAATTCTAGTGCAAACCGAACCTATGTTTACCTTTTAATTCTAGTTTGTTTACCTTTTTTAATTCTAGTGCAAACTTTTTTACCTTTTTTAATTCTAGTAAACCGAACCTATGTTAGCAATTCTACAAACCGAACCTATGTTTACCTTTTTAATTCTAGTGCAAACCGAACCTATGTTTTTTTTAATTCTACAAACCAAACCTATTTTACCTTTTTTAATTCTAGTGCAAACCGAACCTATGTTTACCTTTTTAATTCTAGTGCAAACCGAACCTATGTTTACCTTTTTTTAATTCTAGTGCAAACCGAACCTATGTTTACCTTTTTTAATTCTAGTGCAAACCGAACCTATGTTTACCTTTTTTAATTCTACAAACCGAACCTATGTTTACCTTTTTAATTCTAGTGCAAACCGAACCTATGTTTACCTTTTTTCTAGTGCAAACCGAACCTATGTTTACTTTTTTTAATTCTAGTGCAAACCGAACCTATGTTTACCTTTTTTAATTCTAGTGCAAACCGAACCTATGTTTACCTTTTTTTAATTCTAGTGCAAACCGAACCTATGTTTACCTTTTTTAATTCTAGTGCAAACCGAACCTATGTTTACCTTTTTAATTCTAGTGCAAACCGAACCTATTTACCTTTTTAATTTACCAAACCGAACCTTTTTTTTTATTCTAGTGCAAACCGAACCTATGTTTTACCTTTTTTTTTTAATTCTAGTGCAAACCGAACCTATGTTTATGTTTACCTTTTAATTCTAGTGCAAACCGAACCTATTTTTTTTTCTAGTGCAAACCGAACCTAATTTACCTTTTTAATTCTAGTGCAAACCGAACCTATGTTTACCTTTTTTAATTCTAGTGCAAACCGAACCTATTTTAACCTAGTGCAAACCGAACCTATTTTACCTTTTAATTCTAGTGCAAACCGAACCTATGTTTTACCTTTAATTCTAGTTACTATGTTTACTTTTTTAATTCTAGTGCAAACCGAACCTATTTTTTAATTCTAGTGCAAACCGAACCTACCTTTTTTAATTCTAGTGCAAACCGAACCTATGTTTACCTTTTTTTAATTCTAGTGCAAACCGAACCTATGTTTACCTTTTTTAATTCTAGTGCAAACCGAACCTATGTTTACCTTTTTTAATTCTAGTGCAAACCGAACCTATGTTTACCTTTTTTTCTAGTGCAAACCGAACCTATGTTTACCTTTTTAATTCTAGTGCAAACCGAACCTATGTTTACCTTTTTAATTCTAGTGCAAACCGAACCTATGTTTACCTTTTTAATTCTAGTGCAAACCGAACCTATGTTTACCTTTTTAATTCTAGTGCAAACCGAACCTATGTTTACCTTTTTAATTCTAGTGCAAACCAACCTATGTTTTTTTTAATTCTAGAAACCGAACTATGTTTACCTTTTTTAATTCTAGTGCAAACCGAACTTATTTTTTTTTAATTCTAGTGCAAACCGAACCTATGTTTTACCTTTTTTTTTTTTAATTCTAGTGCAAACCGAACCTATGTTTACCTTTTTAATTCTAGTGCAAACCGAACCTATAAGCATACCTTTTTTTAATTCTAGTGCAAACCGAACCTATGTTTAAACCGAACTATTTTTTTTTTAATTCTAGTGCAAACCGAACCTATGTTTACCTTTTTTTAATTCTAGTGCAAACCGAACCTATGTTTACCTTTTAATTCTAGTGCAAACCGAACCTATTTTTTTTTTAATTCTAGTGCAAACCGAACCTATGTTTACCGTTTAAAACCGAACCTATGTTTACTTTTTTTAATTCTAGTGCAAACCAGAACCTATGTTTACCTTTTTAATTCTAGTGCAAACCGAACCTATGTTTACCTTTTTTTTAATTCTAGTGCAAACCGAACCTATGTTTACCTTTTTCTAGTGCAAACCGAACCTTCTTTTTTTAATTCTAGTGCAAACCGAACCTATGTTTTTTTTAATTCTAGTGCAAACCGAACTTTTTACCTTTTTTTAATTCAAACCAGAACCTATGTTTACTTTTTAATTCTAGTGCAAACCCTATGTTTAACCCTATGTTTACCTTTTTAATTCTAGTGCAAACCGAACCTATGTTTACCTTTTTTAATTCTAGTGCAAACCGAACCTATGTTTACCTTTTTTAATTCTAGTGCAAACCGAACCTATGTTTACCTTTTTTTAATTCTAGTGCAAACCGAACCTATGTTTACCCTTTTTTAATTTCTAGTGCAAAACCGAACCTATGTTTACCTTTTTTTAATTCTAAGTACAAACCGAACCTATGTTTTTTTTTAATTCTAGTGCAAACCGAACCTATGTTTACCTTTTAATTCTAATTCCTATGTTTACCTTTTTAATTCTAGTGCAAACCGAACCTATGTTTACCTTTTTTTAATTCTAGTGCAAACCGAACCTATGTTTACCTTTTTAATTCTAGTAAAACCGAACCTATGTTTACCTTTTTTTTTAATTCTAGTGCAAACCGAACCTATGTTTACCTTTTTATTCTTGGGAATTCTAGTGCAAACCGAACCTATGTAAACCGAACCTATGTTTACCTTTTTTAATTCTAGTGCAAACCGAACCTATGTTTACCTTTTTTAATTCTAGTTTAATTCTAATTTAAACCGAACCTATGTTTTACCTTTTAATTTAGTGCAAATCTAGTGCAAACCGAACCTACAACAGTTTACCTTTTTTAATTTTAATTCTAGTGCAAACCGAACCTATGTTTACCTTTTTTAATTCTAGTGCAAACCGAACCTATAGTGTTTACCTTTTTAATTCTAGTGCAAACCGAACCTATGTTTACCTTTTTAATTCTAGTGCAAACCGAACCTATGTTTACCTTTTTAATTCTAGTGCAAACCGAACCTATGTTTACCTTTTTAATTCTAGTGCAAACCGAACCTATGTTTACCTTTTTTAATTCTATTCCTATGTTTACCTTTTTAATTTAGTGCAAACCGAACCTATGTTTACCTTTTTTTTATTCTAGTGCAAACCGAACCTATGTTTACCTTTTTAATTCTAGTGCAAACCGAACCTATGTTTACCTTTTTTTAATTCTAGTGCAAACCGAACCTATGTTTTACCTTTTTTTAATTCTAGTGCAAACTGAACCTATGTTTACCTTTTTAATTCTAGTAAAAACCGAACCTATGTTTACCTTTTTTAATTCTAGTGCAAACCGAACCTATGTTTACCTTTTTTTAATTCTAGTGCAAACCGAACCTATGTATGTTTTACCTTTTTAATTCTAGTGCAAACCGAACCTATGTTTACCTTTTAATTCTAGTGCAAAACCGAACCTATGTTTACCTAATTCTAATTATAAACCGAACCTATGTTTTTTGCAATTTTACTTTTTAGTAGTAAACCTTTTTAATTCTAGTAAACCTAACCTTTTTATTTTTTTTAATTCAAACCGAACCTATATTTACCTTTTTAATTCTAGTGCTATGTTTACCTTTTTAATTCTAGTGCAAACCGAACCCTATGTTTACCTTTTTTTTTTAATTCTAGTGCAAACCGAACCTATGTTTACCTTTTTTAATTCTAGTTTACCTTTTTAACCGAACCTATGTTTACCTTTTTTAATTCTAGTGCAAACCGAACCTATGTTTACCTTTTTTTAATTCTAGTGCAAACCGAACCTATGTTTACCTTTTTAATTTAGTGCAAACCGAACCTATTTTTACCTTTTTTTAATTCTAGTGCAAACCGAACCTATGTTTTTACCTTTTTTAATTCTAAACCGAACCTAAACCGAACCTTTTTATGTTTACCTTTTTTAATTCTAGTGCAAACCGAACCTATGTTTACCTTTTAATTCTAGTGCAAACCGAACTTATGTTTTACCTTTTTAATTCTAGTGCAAACCGAACCTATGTTTACCTTTTTAATTCTAGTGCAAACCGAACCTATGTTTACCTTTTTTAATTCTAGTGCAAACCGAACCTATGTTTACCTTTTTTAATTCTAGTTAAAACCGAACCTTTACCTTTTAATTCTAGTGCAAACCGAACCTATGTTTACCTTTTTTAATTCTAGTGCAAACCGAACCTATGTTTTACCTTTTAATTCTAGTGCAAACCGAACCTATGTTTACCTTTTTAATTCTAGTGCAAACCGAACCTATGTTTACCTTTTTTTTAATTCTAGTGCAAACCGAACCTATGTTTACCTTTTTTTAATTCTAGTAAACCGAACTTATGTTTACCTTTTTAATTCTACCGAACCTATGTTTACCTTTTTAATTCTAGTGCAAACCGAACCTATGTTTACCTTTTTAATTCTAGTGCAAACCGAACCTATGTTTACCTTTTTTTAATTCTAGTGCAAACCGAACCTATGTTTACCTTTTTACCTTTTTTCTAGTAAAACCGAACCTACCTATGTTTACCTTTTTTAATTCTAGTGCAAACCAGAACCTATGTTTACCTTTTTTAATTCTAGTGCAAACCTATGTTTGTGACTTTTTATAATGTTTACCTTTTTTTTCTCGAGAAATTCTAGTGCAAACCTATTTAAAACGAAAACCCTATGTTTACCTTTTTTTAATTCTAGTGCAAACCGAACTTATGTTTTACCTTTTTTTAATTCTAGTGCAAACCGAACCTATGTTTACCTTTTTTTAATTTAGTGCAAACCGAACCTATACCAAAACCGAACCTATGTTTACTTTTTTACTGAACTTATGTTTACTTTTTTAATTCTAGTGCAAACCGAACCTATGTTTACCTTTTTTTAATTCTAGTGCAAACCTTTTTTAAACCTATTTTAAATTCTAGTGCAAAACCAACTTTTTTAATTCTAGTGCAAACTGAACCTATGTTTACCTTTTTAATTCTAGTGCAAACCGAACCTATGTTTACCTTTTTTTAATTCTAGTGCAAACTGAACCTATGTTTACCTTTTTTTAAAACCGAACCTATATGTTTAAACTGAAAACCTATGTTACCTTTTTAATTCTAGTGCAAACCGAACCTATTTTTTTAATTCTAGTGCAAACCGAACCTATTTTAATTTAGTGCAAACTTTTTTTACCTTTTTTAATTCAAAACCGAACCTATGTTTACCTTTTTAATTCTTTACCTTTTAATTCTAGTGCAAACCGAACCTATGTTTACCTTTTTTAATTCTAGTGCCAAACCGAACCTATGTTTACCTTTTTTTTAATTCTAGTAAACCGAACCTATGTTTACCTTTTTTAATTCTAGTGCAAACCGAACCTATGTTTACCTTTTTTTAATTCTAGTGCCAAACCGAACTATGTTTACCTTTTTTAATTCTAGTGCAAACCGAACCTATGTTTACCTTTTTTAATTCCTATTTTACAAACCGAACCTATGTTTACCTTTTTTAATTCTAGTGCAAACCGAACCTATGTTTACCTTTTTTTTAATTCTAGTGCAAAACCAACCTATGTTTACCTTTTTTAATTCTAGTGCAAACCGAACCTATGTTTTTACCTTTTTTTAATTCTTCAACTTTTTTTTGAACCTATAAGCTATGTTTTTTAATTCTAGTGCAAACCGAACCTATGTTTACCTTTTTTAATTCTAGTGCAAACCGAACTTATGTTTACTTTTTAATTCTAGTTTAAACCTTGTTTACCTTTTTTAATTCTAGTGCAAACCGAACCTATGTTTACCTTTTTAATTCTAGTGCAAACCGAACCTATGTTTACCTTTTTTTTAATTCTAGTGCAAACCGAACTTGTTTACCTTTTTAATTTAGTAAACCGAACCTATTTACCTTTTTAATTCTAGTGCAAACCGAACCTATGTTTAAATTCTAGTGCAAACCGAACCTATGTTTACCTTTTTTAATTCTAGTGCAAACCGAACCTATGTTTACCTTTTTAATTCTAGTGCAAAACTGAACCTTGTTTACCTTTTTAATTTAGTGCAACCGAACCTATGTTTACCTTTTTTAATTCTAGTGCAAACCGAACCTATGTTTACCTTTTTTTTAATTCTAGTGCAAACCGAACCTATGTTTTACCTTTTTAATTTATGTTTACCTTTTTAACCGAACCTATGTTTACCTTTTTAATTCTAGTGCAAACCGAACCTATGTTTACTTTTTAGTGCAAACCGAACCTATGTTTACAAACCGAAACCTATGTTTACCTTTTAATTCTAGTGCAAAACTTTAGTAAAACTTGTTTTACCTTTTTAATTCTAGTGCAAACCGAACTATGTTTACCTTTTAATTCTAGTGCAAACCGAACCTATGTTTAACCTTTTTTTAATTTTAATGCAAACCGAACCTATGTTTACCTTTTTAATTCTAGTGCAAACCGAACCTATGTTTACCTTTTTTTAATTCTAGTGCAAACCGAACCTATGTTTACCTTTTTTCTAGTGCAAACCGAACCTATGTTTACCTTTTTAATTCTAGTGCAAACCGAACCTATGTTTACCTTTTTTAATTCTAGTGCAAACCGAACCTATGTTTACCTTTTTAATTCTAGTGCAAACCGAACTTCTGTTTACCTTTTTAATTCTAGTGCAAACCGAACCTATGTTTACCTTTTTTAATTCTAGGTGCAAACCGAACTATGTTTACCTTTTTTTAATTCTAGTGCAAACCGAACCTATGTTTACCTTTTTTAATTCTTGCAAACCGAACCTATGTTTACCTTTTTTAATTCTAGTGCAAACCGAACCTATGTTTACCTTTTTTAATTCTAGTGCAAACCGAACTTATGTTTACCTTTTTAATTCTAGTGCAAACCGAACCTATGTTCTAGTGCAAACCGAACCTTTTTTAATTCTACCTTTTTTAATTCTAGTGCAAACTGAACCTATGTTTACCTTTTTTTTTAATTTAGTGCAAACCGAACCTATGTTTACCTTTTTTAATTTAGTGCAAACTGAACCTTTTAATTCTAGTGCAAACCGAACCTTACCTTTTTAATTCTAGTGCAAACCGAACCTATTTAAGTTTATGTTTTTTTTTAATTCTAGTGCAAACCAGACCTATGTTTACCTTTTTTTAATTCTAGTGCCAACCGAACCTATGTTTACCTTTTTTAATTCTAGTGCAAACCGAACCTATGTTTATACCTTTTTAATTCTAGTGCAAACCGAAATGTTTAACCGAACCTATGTTTGTTTACCTTTTAATTCTAGTATAAACCGAACCTATGTTTACCTTTTTAATTCTAGTGCAAACCGAACCTATGTTTACCTTTTTTAATTTAGTTGCAAACCGAACCTATGTTTACACAATTTTTTAATTTAGTGCAAACCAACCTATGTTTAATTTTTAATTCTAGTGCAAACCGAACCTATGTTTACCTTTTTTTAATTCTAGTGCAAACCGAACCTATTTTTACCTTTTTAATTCTAGTGCAAACCGAACCTATAATTTACCTTTTTTAATTCTAGTGCAAACCGAACCTATGTTTACCTTTTTTTTTAATTCTAGTGCAAACCGAACCTATGTTTACCTTTTTTAAACCTATGTGCAAACCGAACCTATGTTTACCTTTTTTAATTCTAGTGCAAACCGAACTTATGTTTACCTTTTTTAATTCTAGTGCAAACCGAACCTATGTTTACCTTTTTAATTCTAGTGCAAACCGAACCTATGTTTTTTACCTTTTAATTCTTACCTTTTAATTCTAGTGCAAACCGAACCTATGTTTTTTTACCTTTTTTTAATTCTAGTGCAAACCGAACCTATGTTTTTAATTCTTGTACCTTTTTAATTCTAGTGCAAACTGAACCTATGTTTACCTTTTTTAATTCTAGTACAAACCGAACCTATAAGCTACCTTTTTTAATTCTAGTGCAAACCGAACCTATGTTTACCTTTTTAATTCTAGTGCAAACCGAACTTATGTTTACCTTTTTTAATTCTAGTGCAAACCGAACCTATGTTTACCTTTTAATTCTAATTAACTTATGTTTTTTTAATTCTAGTGCAAACCGAACCTTGTTTACTTTTTTAATTCTAGTGCAAACCGAACCTATGTTTAGTGCAAACTTTTTTTTTTTAATTCTAGTGCAAACCGACCTATGTTTACCTTTTTTAATTCTAGTGCAAACCGAACCTATGTTTACCTTTTTTTTTCTAATTTGTAAACCGAACCTTGTTTACCTTTTAATTCTAGTGCAAACCGAACCTATGTTTACCTTTTTTTAATTTAGTTTACAAACCAGAACTATGTTTACCTTTTTAATTCTAGTGCAAACCGAACCTATGTTTACCTTTATGTTTACCTTTTTTTTAATTCTAGTGCAAACCGAACCTATGTTTTACCTTTTTTTTTAATTCTAGTTTACCTTTTAATTCTAGTAAAACTATGTTTACCTTTTTTTAATTTAGTGCAAACCGAACCTATGTTTACCTTTTTTAATTCTAGTGCAAACCCTATGACCTATTCTAGTAAACCGTTATGTTTACCTTTTTAATTCTAGTGCAAACCGAACCTATGTTTACCTTACTTTTTTAATTCTAGTGCAAACCGAACCTATTTTACTTTTTAATTCTAGTGCAAACCGAACCTATGTTTACTTTTTTTTAATTTTAGTGCAAACCGAACCTATGTTTACCTTTTTTTAATTCTAGTGCAAACCGAACCTATGTTTTAACCGAACCTATGTTTACCTTTTTAATTCTAGAAACTGAACCTATGTTTACCTTTTTTAATTCTAGTGCAAACCGAACCTATGTTTAAATTCTTTTGAAACCTTGGGAAGACTGTTCTAAATGGATGTTTATGTTTTTAATTCTAGTGCAAACCGAACCTATGTATCATGCACAACAAATTTTTTAATTTAGTGCAAAAATTTTTTTTTTTAATTCTAGTGCAAACCGAACCTATGTTTACCTTTTTAATTCTAGTGCAAACCGAACCTATGTTTACCTTTTTAATTCTAGTGCAAACCGAACCTATGTTTACCTTTTTTTTTTTCTGTGCAAACCGAACCTTGTTTAGAACCTTATAAGCCTTTTTTTAATTTTGTGCAAACCGAACCTATGTTTACCTTTTTGTTCTAGTGCAAACCGAACCTATGTTTACCTTTTTTAATTCTAGTGCAAACCGAACCTATGTTTACCTTTTTTTAATTCTAGTGTTTACCTTTTTAATTCTAAAACCGAACCTATGTTTACCTTTTTTTTAATTCTAGTGCAAACCGAACCTATGTTTACCTTTTTAATTCTAGTGCAAAACCGAACCTATGTTTACCTTTTTAATTCTAGTGCAAACCGAACCTATGTTTACCTTTTAATTCCTAGTGAAACCGAACTTATGTTTACCTTTTTAATTCTAGTGCAAACCGAACCTATGTTTACCTTTTTTAATTCTAGTGCAAACTGAACCTATATGTTTACCTTTTTTAATTCTAGTGCAAACCGAACCTATGTTTACCTTTTTAATTCTAGTGCAAACCGAACCTATGTTTACCTATGTTTAACTTTTTTAATTTTTTTTTAATTTAGTGCAAACCGAACCTATGTTTACCTTTTTTAATTCTAGTGCAAACCGAACCTATATTTTACCTTTTTTAATTCTGCAAACCGAACTTAAGCAAATTCTAGTAAACCGAACCTATGTTTACCTTTTAATTCTAGTGCAAACCGAACCTATGTTTTACCTTTTTTTAATTTAGTGCAAACCGAACCTATTTTACCTTTTTAATTCTAGTGCAAACCGAACCTATGTTTACCTTTTTTAATTCTAGTGCAAACCGAACCTATGTTTACCTTTTTTCTAATTCTAGTTCTAGTGCAAACCGAACCTATGTTTACCTTTTTAATTTAGTGCAAACCAACCTATGTTTACCTTTTTTAATTCTAGTGCAAACCGAACTTCTGTTTACCTTTTAATTCTAGTGCAAACCGAACCTATGTTTACCTTTTTAATTCTAGTTGCAAACCGAACCTATGTTTACCTTTTTTAATTCTAGTGCAAACCGAACCTATGTTTACCTTTTTAATTCTAAACTGAACTTGTTTACCTAATGTTTGTTTACCTTTTAATTCGAACTAGTTTATATTCAACCGAACCTATATGTTTACCTTTTTAATTTAGTGCAAACCGAACCTATGTTTACCTTTTTTTTAATTCTAGTGCTAGTGCAAACCGAACCTATGTTTACCTTTTTTAATTCTAGTGCAAACCGAACCTATGTTTTACCTTTTTAATTCTAGTGCAAACCGAACTTATGTTTACCTTTTTAATTCTAGTGCAAACCGAACCTATAAATTTACCTTTTTTTTAATTCTAGTGCAAACCGAACCTATGTTTACCTTTTTTTAATTCTAGTGCAAACCAGAACCTATGTTTACCTTTTTTAATTCTAGTGCAAACCGAACCTATGTTTTACCTTTTTTAATTCTAGTGCAAACCAACCTATGTTTACCTTTTTTAAACCTTTTTTTTAATTCTAGTGCAAACCGAACCTATGTTTACCTTTTTTTTTTAATTCTAGTGCAAACCGAACCTATGTTTACCTTTTTAATTCTAGTGCAAACCGAACCTATGTTTACCTTTTTAATTCTAGTGCAAACTGAACCTATGTTTACCTTTTTAAACCCGAACCTATGTTTACCTTTTTAATTCTAGTGCAAACCGAACCTATGTTTACCTTTTTTAATTCTAGTGCAAACCGAACCTATGTTTACCTTTTTTTAATTCTAGTGCAAACCGAACCTATGTTTACCTTTTTAATTCTAAACCAAAACCTATGTTTACCTTTTTAATTCTAGTGCAAACCGAACCTTACCTTTTTAATTCTAGTGCAAACCATGTTTACCTTTTTTAATTCTAGTGCAAACCGAACCTATGTTTACCTTTTTAATTTAGTGCAAACCGAACCTATGTTTAATTCTTTTTTTTTAATTCTAGTAAAACCGAACTATGTTTACCTTTTTAATTCTAGTGCAAACCGAACTTTTTAATTCTAGTGTTTATGTTTTTTTAATTTAGTGCAAACCGAACCTATGTTTACCTTTTTTTTTAATTCTAGTGCAAACCGAACCTATGTTTACCTTTTTTTATTCTAGTGCAAACCAGACCTATGTTTACCTTTTTTTTTTTAATTCTAGTGCAAACCGAACCTATGTTTACCTTTTAATTCTAGTGCAAACCGAACCTATGTTTACCTTTTAATTCTAGTTGAACCTATGTTTACAAACTTTTTGAACCTAATTCTAGTGCAAACCGAACCTATTTTACCTTTTTAATTTTACCTTTTTTTTTAATTCTAGGTGCAAACCGAACCTATATAAGCTATTTTTTAATTCTAGTGCAAACCGAACCTATGTTTACCTTTTTTAATTCTAGTGCAAACCGAACCTATGTTTACCTTTTTAATTCTAGTTAACCTATGTTTGCCTTTTTTTTTTAATTCTAGTGCAAACCGAACCTATGTTTACCTTTTTTTTATTTTAATTGCAAACCGAACCTATGTTTACCTTTTTAATTCTAGTGCAAACCGAACCTATGTTTACCTTTTTTAATTCTAGTGCAAACCGAACTTCTGTTTACCTTTTTTAATTCTAGTACAAACCGAACCTATGTTTACCTTTTTTAATTCTAGTGCAAACCTGAACCTATGTTTACCTTTTTTAATTCTAGTGCAAACCGAACCTATGTTTACCTTTTTAATTCTAGTGAAACCGTGCAAACTAACCTATGTTTACCTTTTTAATTCTAGTGCAAAACCTATGAACCTTTTAATTTAGTGCAAACTTTTTTTAATTTTTTAATTCTAGCAACCTATGTTTACCTTTTTAATTCTAGTGCAAACCAACCTATGTTTACCTTTTTTTTAATTCTAGTGCAAACCGAACCTATGTTTACCTTTTTAATTTAGTGCAAACCAGAACCTATGTTTACCTTTTTAATTCTAGTGCAAACCGAACCTATGTTTACCTTTTTTTAATTCTAGTGCAAACCGAACCTATGTTTACCTTTTTTTAATTCTAGTGCAAACCGAACCTATTTACCTTTTAATTCTAGTGCAAACCGAACCTTTACCTTTTTAATTCTAGTGCAAAACCGAACCTATGTTTACCTTTTTTAAACCAAAACCGAACCTATGTTTACCTTTTTTTTAATTCTAGTGCAAACCGAACCTATGTTTTACCTTTTTTAATTCTAGTGCAAAACCGAACCTATGTTTTTAATTTTTTTTAATTCTAGTGCAAACCAGACCTATTAAATCTAGTACCGAACCTATGTTTACCTTTTTTTTTTTTTTTTTTTTTTTTTAATTCTAGTGCAAACCGAACCTATGTTTTACCTTTTTAATTCTAGTGCAAACCGAACCTATGTTTACCTTTTTTAATTCTAGTGCAAACCGAACCTATGTTTACCTTTTTTTAATTCTAGTGCAAACCGAACCTATGTTTACCTTTTTTTCTAAAACCGAACCTATGTTTAGTTCTAGAAACTGAACCTTTATTTACCTTTTTAATTCTAGTGCAAACCGAACCTATGTTTACCTTTTTTTTTTTTAGTGCAAACCGAACCTATGTTTACCTTTTTTAATTCTAGTGCAAACCGAACCTATGTTTACCTTTTTTAATTCTAGTGCAAACCGAACCTATGTTTACCTTTTTAATTCTAGTGCAAACCGAACCTATGTTTTTTAATTCTAATTAAAACTTTTTTAATTCTAGTGCAAACCGAACCTATATGTTTTTTTACCTTTTTTAATTCTAGTGCAAACCGAACCTATGTTTACCTTTTAATTTAGTGCAAACCGAACCTATGTTTACCTTTTTTAATTCTAGTGCAAACCGAACCTATGTTTACCTTTTAATTCTAGGGAAAACTAGTGCAAACCGAACCTATAAGCTTACCTTTTTTAATTCTAGTGCAAACCGAACCTATGTTTTACCTTTTTAAGTTAACTTTTTTAATTCTAGTGCAAACCGAACCTATGACCTATGTTTACCTTTTTTTTTTAATTCTAGTGCAAACCGAACCTATGTTTACCTTTTTTAATTCTAGTGCAAACCGAACCTATGTTTACCTTTTTTAATTCTGAACAAAAAAAAAACCGAACCTATGTTTACCTTTTTTAATTTAGTGCCGAACCTATGTTTACCTATTCTTTACCTTTTTTACCTTTTTAATTCTAGTGCAAACCGAACTTATGTTTACCTTTTTAATTCTAGTGCAAACCGAACTATGTTTACCTTTTTTAATTTAGTGCAAACTGAACCTATGTTTACCTTTTTTTTTAATTCTAGTGCAAACCGAACCTATGTTTTACCTTTTTTAATTCTAGTGCAAACCGAACCTATGTTTACCTTTTTAATTTAGCCGAACCTATGTTTACCTTTTTTTTTAATTCTAGTGCAAACCGAACCTATGTTTACCTTTTTTTTAATTCTAGTGCAAACCGAACCTATGTTTACCTTTTTAATTCTAGTGCAAACCGAACCTATGTTTTACCTTTTTTTAATTCTAGTGCAAACCGAACCTATGTTTTACCTTTTTTAATTCTAGTGCAAACCAATGTATGTTTACCTTTTTTTAATTCTAGTAAACTTTTTACCTTTTAATTTAGTGCAAACCCTATGAACTTTTTTGTTTACCTTTTTAATTCTAGTGCAAACCGAACCTATGTTTACCTTTTTAATTCTAATGCAAACCGAACCTATGTTTACCTTTTTTAATTCTATTCCTATGTTTACCTTTTTTTTAATTCTAGTGCAAACTGAACCTATGTTTACCTTTTTAATTCTAGTGCAAACCGAACCTATGTTTTATTTTTTAATTCTAGTGCAAACCGAACCTATGTTTACCTTTTTAATTCTAGTGCAAACCGAACCTATGTTTACCTTTTTTAATTCTAGTGCAAACCGAACTTCTGTTTACCTTTTTTAATTCTAGTGCAAACCGAACCTATGTTTACCTTTTTTTTCTAGTGCAAACCGAACCTATTTTTTTTAATTCTAGTGCAAACCGAACCTATGTTTACCTTTTTTAATTTAGTGCAAACCGAAACCTATGTTTACCTTTTAATTCTAGTGCAAACCGAACTTATGTTTACCTTTTTTAATTTAGTGCAAACCGAACCTATGTTTACCTTTTTAATTCTAGTGCAAACCGAACCTATAAGTTTACCTTTTAATTTAGTGCAAACCGAACTTCTTTACCTTTTTAATTCTAGTGCAAACCGAACCTATGTTTACCTTTTTTAATTCTAGTGCCAAACCCTTTGTTTACCTTTTTAATTCTAGTGCAAACCGAACCTATGTTTACCTTTTTTAATTCTAGTGCAAACCGAACCTATGTTTACCTTTTTAATTCTAGTGCAAACCGAACCTATGTTTTTTTTAATTCTAGTTTAATTACCTTTTAATTCTAGTGCAAACCGAACCTATGTTTACCTTTTTAATTCTAGTGCAAACCGAACCTATGTTTACCTTTTTTTAATTCTAACCTATAAGTTACCTTTTTTTAAAAACCGAACCTATGTTTACCTTTTTTCAATTCTAGTGCAAACCAGACCTATGTTTACCTTTTAATTCTAGTGAAACCGAACCTATGAGGTACCTTTTTAATTTACAAACTGAACCTTTTACCTTTTTAAATTCTAGTGCAAACCGAACCTATGTTTACCTTTTTAATTCTAGTGCAAACCGAACCTATGTTTACCTTTTTAATTCTAGTGCAAACCGAACCTATGTTTACCTTTTTAATTCTAAACCGATTG
Organism: Acanthosepion pharaonis; assembly: GCA_903632075.3. Classification (NCBI taxonomy): domain Eukaryota; kingdom Metazoa; phylum Mollusca; class Cephalopoda; order Sepiida; family Sepiidae; genus Acanthosepion; species Acanthosepion pharaonis. The sequence continues at coordinate 1,970,447 of CAHIKZ030000046.1, read as the reverse complement.
CAAAAACCGAACCTATAAGCTACCTTTTTTAATTCTAGTGCAAACCGAACCTATGTTTACCTTTTTAATTCTAGTGCAAACCTATGTTTACCTTTTTAATTCTAGTTTTTTACCTTTTTAATTCTAGTAAACTGAACCTATGTTTACCTTTTTAATTCTAGTGCAAAACTTTTTTAAATTCTAGTGCAAACCGAACCTATGTTTACCTTTTTTAATTCTAGTGCAAACCGAACCTATGTTTACTTTTTTAATTCTAGTGCAAACCGAACCTATGTTTACCTTTTTAATTCTAGTGCAAACCGAACCTATGTTTACCTTTTTTTAATTCTAGTGCAAACCGAACCTTTATTTTTTTAATTCTAGTGCAAAACTGAACCTTTTTAAATTCTAGTGCAAACTGAACCTATGTTTACCTTTTTAATTCTAGTGCAAACCGAACCTATGTTTACCTTTTAATTCTAGTGCAAACCGAACCTATGTTTACCTTTTTTTAATTCTAGTGCAAACCAGACTTTCTGTTTACCTTTTTAATTCTAGTGCAAACCAGACCTATGTTTACCTTTTTTATTCTAGTGCAAACCGAACCTATTTTACCTTTTTAATTCTAGTGCAAACCGAACCTATGTTTACCTTTTTAATGTGCAAACCGAACCTTTTTTTTTAATTCTAGTGCAAACCGAACCTATGTTTACCTTTTAATTCTAGTGCAAACCGAACTTTTTACCTTTTAATTCTAGTGCAAACCGAACCTATAAGCTACCTTTTTTTAATTCTAGTGCAAACCGAACCTATGTTTACCTTTTTAATTCTAGTGCAAACCGAACCTATGTTTACCTTTTTTTTAATTCTAGTGCAAACCGAACCTATGTTTACCTTTTTAATTCTAGTGCAAACCGAACCTATGTTTACCTTTTTAATTCTAGTGCAAACCGAACCTATGTTTTACTAGTGCTTTTTTTTTTAATTCTAGTGCAAACCGAACCTATGTTTTAATTCTTTTTAATTTTTAGTGCAAACCGAACCTATGTTTACCTTTTTTTTAATTCTAGTGCAAACCGAACCTATGTTTACCTTTTTTTATTCTAGTGCAAACCGAACCTATGTTTACCTTTTTTAATTCTAGTGTAAACCGAACCTATGTTTACCTTTTTAATTCTAGTGCAACTCTATGTTTACCTTTTTTTACCTATGTTTACCTTTTTAATTTAGTGCAAACCGAACCTATGTTTACCTTTTTTTAATTCTAGTGCAAACCGAACCTTTATTTTACCTTTTTTTAATTCTAGTGCAAACCGAACCTATGTTTACCTTTTTAATTTAGTTCAAACCGAACCTATGTTTACCTTTTAATTCTACAAAACGAACCTATGTTTACCTTTTTTTAATTCTAGTGCAAACCGAACCTATGTTTACCTTTTTTTTAATTCTAGTGCAAACCGAACCTATGTTTACCTTTTTCTAGTGTAATTCTAGTTTTTTTTAATTCTAGAACCTATGTTTACCTTTTTTAATTCTAGTGCAAACCGAACCTATGTTTACCTTTTTTAATTCTAGTGCAAACCGAACCTATGTTTACCTTTTTAATTCAAACCGAACCTACCTTTTTTAATTCTAGTAAACCGAACCTATGTTTACCTTTTTTAATTCTAGTGCAAAACCGAACCTATGTTTACCTTTTTAATTCAATTCTTTAGTAAAACCGAACCTTATGTTTTTTAATTTTTTTTTAATTCTAGTGCAAACCGAACCTATGTTTTACTTTTTTTTTTTAGTGCAAACCTTTTTTAACCTATGTTTTTACTTTTTTAATTCTAGTGCAAACCGAACCTATGTTTACCTTTTTTAATTCTAGTGCAAACCGAACCTATGTTTACCTTTTTAATTCTAGTGCAAAACGAACCTATTTTACTTTTTTTAAACCGAACTATGCAAAACCGAACCTATGTTTATTTTTAATTCTAAGTGCAAACCGAACCTATGTTTTTTTTAATTTAGTGCAAACTTTTATGTTTACTTTTTTAATTTAGTGCAAACCGAACCTATGTTTACCTTTTTTAATTCTAGTTTACAAACCCGAACCTATGTTTACCTTTTTTTTAATTCTAGTGCAAACCGAACCTATGTTTACCTTTTTTTAATTCTAGTGCAAACCGAACCTTTTTTTAATTCTAGTAAACCGGACCTATGTTTTTTTTAATTCTAGTGCAAACCGAACCTATGTTTACCTTTTTTTTTAATTCTAGTGCAAACCGAACCTATTGTTTTTTAATTTTTTTTTTTTTAATTCTAGAAACCGAACTCTAGTGCAAACCTAGAAACTACCTATTTTACTATTTTTTAATTCTAGTTACAAACCGAACCTTTTTTAAATTCTAGTAAACCGAACCTATGTTTACCTTTTTTAATTTAGTGCAAACCGAACTTATGTTTACCTTTTTAATTCTAGTGCAAACCGAACCTATGTTTACCTTTTTAATTCTAGTGCAAACCGAACCTATGTTTACCTTTTTTAATTTTAGTGCAAACCGAACCTATGTTTACCTTTTTAATTCTAGTGCAAACCGATATTTTAATGTTTACCTATTTTTTAATTCTAGTGCAAACCGAACCTATGTTTACCTTTTTAATTCTAGTTAACCTTCTAATTCTAGTGCAAACCGAACCTCTGTTTACCTTTTTTAATTCTAGTGCAAACCGAACCTATGTTTACCTTTTAATTCTAGTGCAAAACCGAACCTATGTTTACCTTTTTTTAATTTAGTGCAAACCGAACCTATATGTTTACCTTTTTTTTTAATTCTAGTGCAAACTATGTTTACCTTTTTTAATTCTAGTGCAAAATGTTACCTTTTTAACCTATGTTTACCTTTTTAATTCTAGTGCAAACCCTAACCTATGTTTACCTTTTTTTTTTTTAATTCTAGTGCAAACCGAACCTATGTTTACCTTTTTAATTCTAGTGCAAAACCGAACCTATGTTTTTTTTTTTTAATTCTAGTGCAAACCGAACCTATGTTTTTTACCTTTTTTTTTTCAATTCTAGTGCAAACCGAACCTATGTTTTGCAAACCGAACTTTTTTTTAATTCTAGTGCAAACCGAACCTTTTTACTTTTTTTTATTCTAGTGCAAACCGAACCTATGTTTACCTTTTTTAATTCTAGTGCAAACCGAACCTATGTTTACCTTTTTAATTCTAGTGCCTTTTTACCTTTTTTAATTCTAGTGCAAACCGAACCTATGTTTACCTTTTTAATTCTAGTGCAAACCAGAACCTATGTTTACCTTTTTTAATTCTAGTGCAAACCGAACCTATTTTACCTTTTTTTTCTAGTGCAAACCGAACCTATGTTTACCTTTTTAATTCTAGTGCAAACCGAACCTATGTTTACCTTTTTAATTCTAGTGCAAACCGAACCTATGTTTACCTTTTTAATTCTAGTGCAAACCGAACCTATGACCTTTTTAATTTTAAACCTTTTTAATTTTTAATTCTAGTGCAAACCGAACCTATGTTTATTTTTTAATTCTAGTGCAAACCGAACCTATGTTTACCTTTTTTAATTCTAGTGCAAACCGAACCTATGTTTACCTTTTTTAATTCTAGTGCAAACTGAACTTATGTTTACCTTTTTAATTTAGTGCAAACCGAACCTATGTTTACCTTTTTTTAATTCTAGTGCAAACCGAACCTATGTTTACCTTTTTTAATTCTAGTGCAAACCGAACTTATAAGTTTACCTTTTTTTTAATTCTAGTGCAAACCGAACCTATGTTTACCTTTTTAATTCTAGAACTATGTTTACCTTTTTAATTTAGTGCAAACCGAACTTCTGTTTACCTTTTAATTCTAGTGCAAACCTACCTATGTTTACCATTTTTTTTAATTTTACCTTTTTAATTCTTAATTTAGTGCAAACCGAACCTATGTTTACCTTTTTAATTCTAGTGCAAACCGAACCTATGTTTACCTTTTAATTCTAGTGCAAACCATGTATGTTTACCTTTTTTTAATTCTAGTGCAAACCGAACCTATGTTTTACCTTTTTAATTTAGTGCAAACCGAACCTATGTTTACCTTTTTAATTCTAGTGCAAAACGAACCTATGTTTATTTTTTTAATTCTAGTAAACCGAACCTATAAGCTTACCTTTTTAATTCTAGTGCAAACCGAACCTATGTTTACCTTTTTAATTCTAGTGCAAAACCGAACCTATGTTTTTTACCTTTTTAAACTCCTAGTAAATTTAGTGCAAACCGAACCTATGTTTACCTTTTTTAATTCTAGTGCAAACTGAACCTATGTTTACCTTTTTTAATTCTAGTGCAAAACCGAACCTATGTTTACCTTTTTTTAATTCTAGTGCAAACCGAACCTATGTTTACCTTTTTTAATTCTAGTGCAAACCAGACCTATGAACCTATGTTTACCTTTTTAATTCTAGTGCAAACCGAACCTATGTTTACCTTTTTAATTCTAGTGCAAACCGAACCTATGTTTACTTTTTTAATTCTAGTGCAAACCGAACCTATGTTTACCTTTTTAATTCTAGTGCAAACCGAACCTATGTTTACCTTTTTTAATTCTAGTGCAAACCGAACCTATGTTTACCTTTTTTAATTCTACTGCAAACCAACCTATGCAAAACCGAACCTATGTTTACCTTTTTTCTAGTGCAAACCGAACCTATGTTTACCTTTTTTTAATTCTAGTGCAAACCGAACCTATGTTTACTTTTTTAATTCTAGTGCAAACCAGACCTATGTTTACCTTTTTTAATTCTAGTGCAAACCGAACCTATGTTTACTTTTTTAATTTAGTGCAAAACTGAACTTTATGTTTTTTTAATTTTTAATTCTAGTGCAAACCGAACCTATGTTTACCTTTTTTAATTCTAGTGCAAACCCTATGTTTAACCTATGAACTTTTACCTTTTTAATTCTAGTGCAAACCGAACTAGTTACCTTTTTAATTCTAGTGCAAACCGAACCTATGTTTACCTTTTTTTCTAATCTAGTGCAAACCGAACCTATGTTTACCTTTTTAATTCTAGTGCAAACCGAACCTATGTTTACTTTTTTTAATTCTAGTGCAAACCGAACCTATGTTTACCTTTTTAATTCTAGTGCAAACCGAACTTATGTTTACCTTTTTTCTTAATTCTAGTGCAAACCGAACCTATGTTTACCTTTTTTAATTCTAGTGCAAACCGAACCTATACCTATGTTTACCTTTTTTTAATTCTAGTAGTGTTTACAAACCGAACCTATGTTTACCTTTTTTAATTTAGTGCAAACCAACTTCTATTTTAATTCTAATTATGACTATGTTTACAAACTTTTTACTTTTTTAATTTAGTGCAAAACCGAACCTATATTTACCTTTTTTTAATTCTAGTGCAAACCGAACCTATGTTTACCTTTTAATTCTAGTGCAAACCGAACCTTTTTTAATTCTTTTTTTTTAATTCTGAATTTTTTTAGTTCTAGTGCAAACCGAACCTATTTTAATTTACCTTTTTTTTAATTCTAGTGCAAACCGAACCTATGTTTACCTTTTTTTAATTCTAGTGCAAACCGAACCTATGTTTACCTTTTTTTTTAATTCTAGTGCAAACCGAACCTATGTTACCTTTTTAATTCTAGTGCAAACCGAACCTATGTTTACCTTTTTTAATTCTAGTGCAAACCGAACCTATGTTTACCTTTTTTTGTTAATTCTAGTGCAAACCGAACCTATGTTTACCTTTTTTAAATCTAGTGCAAACCGAACCTTTGTTTTTACCTTTTAATTTAGTGCAAACAAACCTATGTTTACTTTTTTAATTCTAGTGCAAACCGAACCTATGTTTACCTTTTTTAATTCTAGTGCAAACCGAACCTATGTTTACCTTTTTAATTTTAAACCGAACCTATGTTTACCTTTTTAATTTAGTGCAAACCGAACCTATGTTTACCTTTTTAATTCTAGTGCAAACCGAACTTATGTTTATTTTAATTCTAGTGCAAACCGAACCTATGTTTACTTTTTTTAATTTTAATTCTAGTGCAAACCGGAACCTATTTTTTAATTTAGTGCAAACCGAACCTATGTTTACCTTTTAATTCTAGTGCAACCCAGACTATATTCTTTGAACCTTTTTTTAATTCTAGTGCAAACTGAACCTATGTTTAATTTTTTTAATTTAGTGCAAACCGAACCTATGTTTACTTTTTTAATTCTAGTGCAAACCGAACCTATGTTTACCTTTTTTTAATTCTAGTGCAAACCGAACCTATGTTTTTACTTTTTAATTCTAGTGCAAAACCGAACTGAACTTTACCTTTTTTAATTTAGTGCAAACTTTTTTTACTTTTTTTAATTCTAGTGCAAACCGAACCTATGTTTACCTTTTTAATTCTAGTGCAACCGAACCTATGTTTTTTTTTTTAATTCTAGTGCAAACCGAACCTATGTTTACCTTTTTTTAATTTAGTGCAAACCGAACCTATGTTTACCTTTTTAATTCTAGTGCAAACCGAACCTATCTTTAGTGCAAACCGAACCTATGTTTACCTTTTTTAATTTAGTGCAAACCGAACCTCTGTTTACCTTTTTTTTTTAATTTAGTGCAAACCGAACCTATGTTTTTACCTTTTTTTTTAATTCTAGTGCAAACCGAACCTATGTTTACCTTTTTAATTCTAGTGCAAACCGAACCTATGTTTACCTTTTTTAATTCTAGTGCAAACCGAACCTATGTTTACCTTTTTTAATTCTAGTGCAAACTGAACCTATGTTTACCTTTTTAATTCTAGTGCAAACCGAACCTATGTTTACCTTTTAATTTAGTGCAAAATGAACCTAGTTTACAAACCTGAACCTATGTTTACCTTTTTTTAATTCTAGTGCAAACCGAACCTATGTTTAGTGCAAACCTTTTTAATTCTAGTTTACAAAAAACCGAACCTATGTTTACCTTTTTAATTCTAGTGCAAACCGAACCTATGTTTACCTTTTTTAATTCTTGTGCAAACCGAACCTATGTTTACCTTTTTAATTTAGTGCAAACCGAACCTATGTTTACCTTTTTTAATTCTAGTGCAAACCGAACCTATGTTTTACCTTTTTTATTCTAGTGCAAAACCGAACCTGTTTACAAACCGAACCTATGTTTACCTTTTTTAATTCTTTTATGTTTACCTTTTTAATTCTAGTGCAAACCGAACCTATGTTTACCTTTTTAATTCTAGTGCAAACCGAACCTATGTTTACCTTTTTTTTTTAATTCTAGTGCAAACCGAACCTATGTTTACCTTTTAATTTAGTGCAAACCGAACCTATGTTTACTTTTTAATTCTAGTGCAAACCGAACCTATGTTTTACTTTTTTAATTTAGTGCAAACCGAACTTCTGTTTTTTTAATTCCTAACTGAACCTATATATTTTTTAATTCTAGCAAACCGAACCTATTTTTTTTAATTCAAGTGCAAACTGAACCTATGTTTACCTTTTTTTAATTCTAGTGCAAACCGAACCTATGTTTTTTTAATTTTAGTGCAAACCCTATGTTTAATTTTTTCTAGTGCAACCGAACCTATGTTTACCTTTTTAATTCTAGTGCAAACCGAACCTATGTTTACCTTTTTTAATTCTAGTGCAAACCGAACCTATGTTTACTTTTTTAATTCTAGTGCAAACCGAACCTATGTTTATTTTTTAATTCTAGTGCAAACCGAACCTGTTTACCTTTTTTTAGTGCACTGAACCTTTTTTTTTAATTCTAGTGCAAACCAGAACCTATTTAATTTAAACCTTTTTTAATTCTAGTGCAAACCGAACTTCTGTTTACCTTTTTTAATTCTAGTGCAAACCGAACCTATAAGTTTGCTTTTTTAATTCTAGTGCAAACCTTTTTTACCTTTTTTTTAATTCTAGTGCAAACCGAACCTATGTTTACCTTTTTTAATTCTAGTGCAAACCGAACCTATTTTACCTTTTTAATTCTAGTAAAACCTTTTTACCTTTTTTAATTCTAGTGCAAACCGAACCTATGTTTACCTTTTTAATTCTAGTGCAAACCGAACCTATGTTTACCTTTTTTAATTCTAGTGCAAACCGAACCTATGTTTACCTTTTTTTAATTCTAGTGCAAACTGAACCTATGTTTACCTTTTTTAATTCTAGTGCAAACCGAACCTATGTTTACCTTTTTAATTCTGCAAAACAAACCGAACCTGAACTGTTTACCTTTTTTTAATTCTAGTGCAAACCGAACTTATGTTTACCTTTTTAATTCTAGTGCAAACTGAACCTATGTTACCTTTTTTTAATTCTAGTAAAAAAACGAACCTATGTTTAACCTTTTAATTCTAGTGCAAACCGAACCTATGTTTTTTTTTTAATTCTACCTTTTTTTAATTCTAGTGCAAACCGAACCTATGTTTACCTTTTTAATTCTAGTTTACCTTTAATTCGAAACCTAACCTGTTTACCTTTTTAATTCTAGTGCAAACCGAACCTATGTTTTACCTTTTTTTTAATTCTAGTGCAAACCGAACCTATGTTTACCTTTTTTAATTCTAGTGCAAACCGAACCTATGTTTACCTTTTTAATTTAGTGCAAACCGAACCTATGTTTACCTTTTTAATTCCTAACCTATGTTTACCTTTTTTAATTCTAGTGCAACCGAACCTATGTTTTAGCCTTTTTTAATTCTAGTGCAAACCGAACCTATGTTTAACTGAACCTTTTTAATTTCTAGTGCAAACCGAACCTATGTTTACCTTTTTTAATTCTAGTGCAAACCGAACCTATGTTTACCTTTTTAATTCTAGTGCAAACCGAACTTTTAATTTAGTGCAAAATTTTTAAATTCTAGTGCAAACCGAACCTATGTTTACCTTTTAATTCTAGTGCAAACCGAACCTATGTTTACCTTTTTTAATTCTTGAACCTTTTTAATTTTTTTTAATTTAGTGCAAACCGAACCTATGTTTTTTTTTTTTTTAAAACCCCCCATACTTTACCTTTTTTAATTCTAGTGCAAACTGAACCTAATTTAAAAACCGACCTTTTTTTAATTTAGTGCAAACCGAACCTATGTTTATTCTAGTGCAAACCGAACCTATGTTTACCTTTTTAATTCTAGTGCAAACCGAACCTATGTTTACCTTTTTTTAATTCTAGTGCAAACCGAACCTATGTTTACCTTTTTAATTCTAGTGCAAACTGAACCTATGTTTACCTTTTTTAATTCTAGTGCAAACCGAACCTATGTTTACCTTTTTTAATTCTAGTGCAAAACCTAACCTTTTTTTAATGTTTACCTATTTTACCTTTTTTTTAATTCTAGTAAACCGAACCTATGTTTACTTTTTTCTAATTCTAGTGCAAACCGAACCTATGTTTACCTTTTTTAATTCTAGTGCAAACCGAACCTATGTTTACCTTTTTTTTGCAAACCGAACCTATGTTTACCTTTTTAATTCTAGTGCAAACCGAACCTATGTTTACCTTTTTTTTTAATTCTAGTGCAAACCGAACCTATGTTTACCTTTTTTAATTCTAGTGCAAACCGAACCTATGTTTACCTTTTTTAATTCTAGTGCAAACCGAACCTATGTTTACTTTTTTTAATTCTAGTGCAAACCGAACCTATGTTTACCTTTTTTAATTCTAGTGCAAACCGAACCTATGTTTACCTTTTTTTTTAACTTCTAGTTTACAATTCTACAAACGAACCTATGTTTACCTTTTTTAATTTAGTAAACTGAACCTATGTTTACCTTTTTTAATTCTAGTGCAAACTGAACCTATGTTTAATTTTTAATTTAGTTTTCTGTTTACCTTTTTTAATTCTAGTGCAAACCGAACCTATGTTTTCCTTTTTTTTAATTTAGTGCAAACCGAACCTATTTTACCTTTTTAATTCTAGTGCAAACCGAACCTATGTTTACCTTTTTAATTCTAGTAAAACCGAACCTATGTTTACCTTTTTTTTTATGTTTATGTTTTTCCTTTTTAATTTAGTGCAAACTGAACCTATGTTTTTTTTTTTAATTCTAGTGCAAACCGAACCTATGTTTACCTTTTTTAATTCTAGTGCAAACCGAACCTATTTTTACCTTTAATTCTAGTGCAAACTGAACCTATGTTTACCTTTTTTAATTCTAGTGCAAACCGACCTATGTTTACCTTTTTAATTCTAGTGCAAACCGAACCTATGTTTACCTTTTTTTGAATTCTAGTGCAAACCGAACCTATGTTTTACCTTTTTAATTCTAGTGCAAACCGAACCTATGTTTACTTTTTTTAATTCTAGTAAACCGAACCTTGTTTTGTTTTTTTTAATTTTACTAGTGCAAACCGAACCTATGTTTACCTTTTTAATTCTAGTGCAAAATTAACCGAACCTATGTTTACCTTTTTTTAATTCTAGTGCAAACCGAACTTCTGTTTACCTTTTTAATTTAGTGCAAACCAGACCTATGTTTACCTTTTTTTAATGGTGCAAACCGAACCTATGTTTACTTTTTTTAATTCTAGTGTAAACTGAACCTATGTTTACCTTTTTAATTCTAGTGCAAACCGAACCTATGTTTACCTTTTAATTCTAGTGCAAACCGAACCTATGTTTTACTTTTTAATTCTAGTGCAAACCAGACCTATGTTTACCTTTTTTAATTCTAAACAAGCAAACCGAACCTATGTTTACCTTTTTTAATTCTAGTGCAAACTGAATTTTACTTTTTTAATTCTAGTGAAAACCGAACCTATGTTTTACCTTTTTTTCAATTCTAGTGCAAACCGAACCTATGTTTACCTTTTTTAATTTTAGTTTACCTTTTTTTAATTCTAGTGCAAACCAGACCTATGTTTACCTTTTTTAATTCTAGTGCAAACCGAACCTATGTTTACCTTTTTTAATTCTAGTGCAAACCGAACCTATGTTTACCTTTTTTTAATTCTAGTGCAAACCGAACCTATGTTTACCTTTTTTAATTCTAGTGCAAACCGAACCTATGTTTACCTTTTTAATTCTAGTGCAAACCGAACCTATGTTTACCTTTTTTAATTCTAGTGCAAACCGAACCTATGTTTACCTTTTTTTAATTCTAGTGCAAACCGAACCTATTTACCTTTTTTAATTTAGTGCAAACTTTTTTAAATTCTAGTGCAAACCGAACCTATGTTTACCTTTTTAATTCTAGTGCAAACCGAACCTTCTAATTCTAGTGCAAACCGAACCTATGTTTACCTTTTTAATTCTAGTGCAAACCGAACTTATGTTTACCTTTTTAATTCTAGTGCAAACCGAACCTATGTTTACCTTTTTTAATTCTAGTGCAAACCGAACCTATGTTTACCTTTTTTTAATTCTAGTGCAAACCGAACCTATGTTTACCTTTTTTAATTCTAGTGCAAACCGAACCTATGTTTACCTTTTAATTTAGTGCAAACCAAACCTATGTTTAAATTCTAGTACAAACCGAACCTATGTTTACCTTTTTTTAATTCTAGTGCAAACCGAACTTATGTTTACCTTTTTTAATTCTAGTGCAAACCGAACCTATGTTTACCTTTTTTAATTCTAGTGCAAACCGAACCTATGTTTACCTTTTTTAATTCTAGTGCAAACCGAACCTATGTTTACCTTTTTTTAATTCTAGTGCAAACCGAACCTATGTTTACCTTTTTAATTCTAGTGCAAACCGAACCTATGTTTTACCTTTTAATTCTAGTGCAAACCGAACCTATGTTTACCTTTTTTTAATTCTAGTGCAAACCGAACCTATGTTTACCTTTTTAATTCTAGTGCAAACCGAACCTATGTTTACCTTTTTTAATTCTAGTGCAAACCGAACCTGCAATTCAGAACCGAACCTATGTTTACCTTTTTTAATTCTAGTGCAAACCGAACCTATGTTTACCTTTTTTAATTTAGTGCAAACCGAACCTGTTTACCTTTTTAATTTAGTGCAAACCGAACCTATGTTTACCTTTTTAATTTAGTTTATGTTTACCTTTTTTAATTCTAGTGCAAACCGAACCTATGTTTACCTTTTTTAATTCTAGTGCAAACCGAACCTATGTTTTACCTTTTTAGTATTTAAACCGGATTCTGAACTGTTTACCTTTTTAATTCTAGTACAAACCGAACCTTTTTACCTTTTTAATTCTAGTGCAAACCGAACCTATGTTTTACCTTTTTAATTCTAGTGCAAACCGAACCTATGTTTACCCTTTTTAATTTAGTGCAAACCGAACCTATGTTTACCTTTTTTTTTTTTTAATTTAGTGCAAACCGAACCTATGTTTACCTTTTTTTTTTTTTTTATTCTAGTGTAACCTACCGAACCTAGGCAAACTTTACCTTTTTAATTCTAGTGCAAACCGAACTTATGTTTACCTTTTTTTTAATTCTAGTGCAAACTGAACCTATGTTTACCTTTTTAATTCTAGTGCAAACCGAACCTTTTAATTCTTTAAAACGAACCTTTTTTTTTTTAGTGCAAACCAGACCTATGTTTACCTTTTTAATTCTAGTGCAAACCAGACCTATGTTTACCTTTTTTAATTCTAGTGCAAACCGAACCTATGTTTACCTTTTTTTAATTCTAGTGCAAACCGAACCTATGTTTTTACCTTTTTAATTCTAGTGCAAACCGAACCTATGTTTACCTTTTTTAATTCTAGTGCAAACCGAACCTATGTTTACCTTTTTAATTCTAGTGCAAACCGAACCTATGTTTACCTTTTAATTTAGTGCAAACCGAACCTATGTTTACCTTTTAATTCTAGTGCAAACCGAACCTATGTTTACCTTTTTAATTCTAGTGCAAACTGAACCTATATTTTACCTTTTTAATTCTAGTGCAAACTGAACCTATGTTTACCTTTTTTAATTCTAGTGCAAACCGAACTTTGTTTACCTTTTTTTTTTAATTCTAGTAAAACCGAACCTATGTTTACTTTTTTTTTTTTTAATTCTAGTGCAAACCGAACCTATGTTTACCTTTTTTAATTCTAGTGCAAACCGAACCTATGTTTACCTTTTTAATTCTAGTGCAAACCGAACCTATGTTTTTGCTTTTTTAATTCTAGTGCAAACCAGACCTATGTTTACCTTTTTTAATTCTAGTGCAAACCGAACCTATTATTTTTTAATTCTACAAACCGAACCCATTTTTAATTTTAATTGCTAGTGCAAACTGAACCTATGTTTACCTTTTTTAATTCTAGTGCAAACTGAACCGAACCTTTTTTTTTTAATTTTTTTTTTTTTTTAATTCTAGTGCAAACCAAGACCTATGTTTAACTTTTTAATTCTAGTGCAAACCGAACCTATGTTTACCTTTTTAATTCTAGTGCAAACCGAACCTATGTTTACCTTTTTTAATTCTAAACCGAACTGCAAACTGAACCTGTTTACCTTTTTTAATTCTAGTGCAAACCAACCTATGTTTACCTTTTTTAATTCTAGTAAACCGAACCTTTACCTTTTTTAATTCTAGTGCAAACCGAACCTATGTTTACCTTTTTAATTTAGTGCAAACCGAACCTATGTTTACCTTTTTAATTCTAGTGCAAACCGAACCTATGTTTTTTTAATTTTTTAATTACCTTTTAAATTCTAGTGCAAACCGAACTTCTGTTTTAAAAACCGAACCTTTTTACCCTTTTAATTCTAGTGCAAACCGAACCTATGTTTTACCTTTTTAATTCTAGTGCAAACCGAACCTATGTTTACCTTTTTAATTCTAGTGCAAACCGAAACTTCTGTTTACCTTTTTTTAATTCTAGTGCAAACCGAACCTATGTTTACCTTTTAATTCTAGTGCAAACCGAACCTATGTTTACCTTTTTTAATTCTAGTGCAAACCGAACCTATGTTTACCTTTTTAATTCTAGTGCAAACCGAACCTATGTTTTACCTTTTTTTTTTTATTCTAGTGCAAACCGAACCTATGTTTTACCTTTTTTTAGTGCAAACCAAACTTATGTTTACTTTTTTAATTTAGTGCAACCGAACCTATATTTACCTTTTAATTCTAGTGCAAACCGAACCTATGTTTTGCTTTTTTAATTCTAGTGCAAACCGAACCTATGTTTACTTTTTTTAATTCAGTGCCAAACCGAACCTATGTTTACCTTTTTTTTTTAATTCTAGTGCAAACCGAACCTATGTTTACCTTTTAATTTCTAGTGCAAACCGAACCTATGTTTACCTTTTTTAATTCTAGTGCAAAACCGAACCTATGTTTGCCTTTTTTTTTAATTCTAGTGCAAACCGAACCTATGTTTACCTTTTTAATTCTAGTGCAACCGAACCTATATTTTACTTTTTAATTCTGTGCAAACCGAACCTTTTTTTTAATTCTAGTGCAAACCGAACCTATGTTTTACCTTTTTTTTAATTCTAGTGCAAACCGAACCTATGTTTTACCTTTTTTTTAATTCTAGTGCAAACCGAACCTATGTTTTGCCTTTTTAATTCTAGTGCAAACCGAACCTATGTTTACCTTTTTTTTAATTCTAGTGCAAACCGAACCTATGTTTACCTTTTTAATTCTAGTGCAAACCGAACCTATATTTTACTTTTTAATTCTAGTGCAAACCGAACCTATGTTTACCTTTTTAATTCTAGTGCAAACCGAACCTATGTTTACCTTTTTTTTTTAATTCTAGTGCAAACCGAACCTATATGTTTACCTTTTTAATTCTAGTGCAAACCGAACCTATGTTTACCTTTTTTTAATTTTGCAAACCGAACCTATGTTTAATTCTAGTGCAAACCGAACCTATGTTTACCTTTTTTTTAATTCTAGTGCCAAACCGAACCTATGTTTACCTTTTTAATTCTAGTGCAAACCGAACCTATGTTTTACCTTTTTAATTTCTAGTGCAAACCGAACCTATGTTTACCTTTTTAATTCTAGTGCAAACCGAACCTATGTTTACCTTTTTAATTCTAGTGCAAACCGAACCTATGTTTACCTTTTTAATTCTAGTGCAAACCGAACCTATGTTTACCTTTTTAATTCTAGTGCAAACCGAACTTCTGTTTACCTTTTTAATTCTAGTGCAAACCGAACCTATGTTTACCTTTTTAATTCTAGTGCAAACCGAACCTATGTTTACCTTTTTAATTCTAGTGCAAACCGAACCTATGTTTACCTTTTTAATTCTAGTGCAAACCGAACCTATGTTTACCTTTTTAATTCTAGTGCAAACTGAACCTATGTTTACCTTTTAATTTAGTGCAAACTTTACCTTTTTAATTCTAGTGCAAACCGAACCTATGTTTACCTTTTAATTCTAGTGCAAACCGAACCTATGTTTACCTTTTTTAATTCTAGTGCAAACCGAACCTATGTTTACCTTTTTTAATTCTAGTGCAAACCGAACCTATGTTTACCTTTTTTTAATTCTAGTAAACCGAACCTATGTTTACCTTTTTTTTCTAGTAAAACCGAACCTATGTTTACCTTTTTTAATTCTAGTTACAAACCGAACCTATGTTTACCTTTTTAATTCTAGTGCAAACCGAACCTCTGTTTACCTTTTTTAATTCTAGTGCAAACCAGAACCTATGTTTGCCTTTTTTTTCTAGTGCAAACCGAACCTATGTTTACCTTTTAATTCTAAGTGCAAACCGAACTTATGTTTACCTTTTTTAATTCTAGTGCAAACCGAACCTATGTTTACCTTTTTTAATTCTAGTGCAAACCGAACCTATGTTTACCTTTTTAATTCTAGTGCAAACCGAACCTATGTTTACCTTTTTAATTCTAGTGCAAACCGAACCTATGTTTTACCTTTTTTAATTCTAGTGCAAACCAGACCTATATTTTTTTTAATTTTTTAATTCTAGTGCAAACCGAACTTAGTGTTTACTTTTACCTTTTTAATTCTAGTAAACCGAACCTATGTTTACCTTTTTAATTCTAGTGCAAACCGAACCTATGTTTACCTTTTTTTTAATTCTTAGTGCAAACTGAACCTTTTTTAATTCTAGTTTACCTTTTTAATTCTAGTGCAAACCGAACCTATGTTTACCTTTAATTCTAGTGCAAACCAGAACCTATGTTTACCTTTTTAATTCTAGTGCAAACTGAACCTATGTTTACCTTTTTAATTCTAAACGAACCTATGTTTACAAACCGAACCTATGTTTTACCTTTTTTAATTCTAGTTGCAAACCGAACCTATGTTTTACCTTTTTTAATTCTAGTGCAAACTGAACCTGTGTTTTGCCTTTTAATTCTAGTGCAAACCGAACCTATGTTTACCTTTTTTTAATTCTAGTGCAAACCGAACCTATGTTTTTTTAATTCTAGTGCAAACTTTTTTTTTTAATTCTAGTGCAAACCGAACCTATGTTTACCTTTTTAATTCTAGTGCAAAACCGAACTATGTTGCCACCTTTTTAATTCTAGTGCAAACCGAACCTATGTTTACCTTTTTAATTCTAGTGCAAACCGAACCTATGTTTTTTTTTAATTCTAGTGCAAACCAACCTATGTTTACCTTTTTTAATTCTAGTGCAAACCGAACCGAACCTTTTTGCATTGAACCTATGTTTTTTTAATTCTAGTGCAAACCGAACCTATGTTTACCTTTTTTAATTCTAGTGCAAACCGAACCTATGTTTACCTTTTTAATTCTGGTGCAAACCGAACCTATGTTTACCTTTTTTAATTCTAGTGCAAACCGAACCTATGTTTACCTTTTTATTCTAGTGCAAACCGAACCTATGTTTACCTTTTTTAATTCTAGTGCAAACCAACCTATGTTTTTTAATTCTAGTGCAAACCGAACTATGTTTTTTTTAATTCAGTGCAAACCTTTTTTTTTAATTCTAGTGCAAACCGAACCTATGTTTTTCTTTTTAATTCTAGTGCAAACCGAACCTCTGTTTACCTTTTTAATTCTAGTGCAAACCGAACCTATGTTTACCTTTTTAATTCTAGTGCAAACCAGACCTATGTTTACCTTTTAATTCTAGTGCAAACCACCCTATGTTTTGCCTTTTTAATTCTAGTGCAACCGAACCTTTTTAATTTTATTCTAGTGCAAACCGAACCTATGTTTACCTTTTTAATTCTAGTGCAAACCAGACCTATGTTTACCTTTTTTAATTCTAGTGCAAACCGAACCTATGTTTGTTTACCTTTTAATTCTAGTGCAAACCGAACCTATGTTTACCTTTTTAATTCTAGTGCAAACCGAACCTATGTTTACCTTTTTAATTCTAGTGCAAACCGAACCTCTGTTTATTCTAGTGCAAACCGAACCTATGTTTAATTTTTTAATTCTAGTGCAAACCAACCTTTTGTTTAAACCTTTTTTTTTAATTCTAGTGCAAACCGAACTTCTGTTTACCTTTTAATTCTAATTCCTATGTTTACCTTTTAATTCTGTGCAAACTGAACCTATGTTTACCTTTTTTTTGCAATTCTAGTGCAAACCGAACCTATGTTTGCCTTTTAATTCTAGTGCAAACCAGAACCTATGTTTAAACTTTTTTTTAATTCTAGTGCAAACCGAACCTATGTTTACCTTTTTTTTGCAAACCAGAACCTATATTTACCTTTTTAATTCTAGTGCAAAACCGAACCTAACCTATGTTTTACCTTTTTAATTCTAGTGCAAACCGAACCTATGTTTTACCTTTTTAATTCTAGTGCAAACCGAACCTATGTTTACCTTTTTAATTCTAGTGCAAACCGAACCTCTGTTTACCTTTTAATTCTAGTGCAAACCGAACCTATGTTTACCTTTTTTTTTTCTAGTGCAAACCGAACCTATGTTTTTTAATTCTTTTTTTTTTAATTAGTGCAAACCGAACCTATGTTTTGCTTTTTTTTTTTAATTCTAAAAACTGAACCTATGTTTTACCTTTTTTAATTCTAGTGCAAACCGAACCTATGTTTTTACCTTTTTTAATTCTAGTGCAAAACCGAACCTATGTTTTACCTTTTAATTCTAGTGCAAACCGAACCTATGTTTACCTTTTTTTAATTCTAGTGCAAACCGAACCTATGTTTACCTTTTTAATTTAGTGCAAACCGAACCTTTTACCTTTTTACCTTTTTTTATGTTTACCTTTTAATTCTAGTGCAAACCGAACCTATGTTTACCTTTTTTTAATTCTAGTGCAAACCGAACTTCTGTTTACCTTTTTAATTCTAGTGCAAACCGAACCTATGTTTTACCTTTTTTTAATTCTAGTGCAAACCGAACCTATGTTTACCTTTTTTAATTCTAGTGCAAACTGAACCTATGTTTACCTTTTTTAATTCTAGTAAACTGAACTTCTGTTTACCTTTTTAATTCTAGTGCAAACCGAACCTATAAGCCTAATTTTTTTTTTAATTCTAGTGCAAACCGAACCTATGTTTGCCTTTTTTTAATTCTAGTGCAAACCGAACTTCTATGTTTACCTTTTTTAATTCTAGTGCAAACCGAACCTATGTTTTTTTTAATTCTAGTGCAACCGAACTATGTTTTACCTTTTTAATTCTAGTGCAAACCTAACTCTGTTTACCTTTTTAATTCTAGTGCAAACCGAACCTATGTTTGCCTTTTTTAATTCTAGTGCAAACCGAACCTATGTTTTACTTTTTTTAATTCTAGTGCAAACCAGACCTATGTTTACCTTTTTTTAATTCTAGTGCAAACCGAACCTATGTTTACCTTTTTAATTCTAGTGCAAACCGAACCTTCTGTTTACCTTTTAATTCTAGTGCAAACCAGACCTATGTTTACCTTTTTTTAATTCTAGTGCAAACCGAACCTCTGTTTACCTTTTTTATTCTAGTGCAAACCGAACCTATGTTTACCTTTTTTAAATTCTAGTGCAAACCGAACCTATGTTTACCTTTTTTAATTCTAGTGCAAACCGAACCTATGTTTACCTTTTTAATTCTAGTGCAAACCGAACCTATGTTTTACTTTTTAATTCTAGTGCAAACCAGACCTATGTTTACCTTTTTTAATTCTAGTGCAAACCGAACCTATGTTTACCTTTTTTTAATTCTAGTGCAAACCGAACCTATGTTTTTCAATTCTGATGCCTTTTTTAATTTTTAATTAGTGCAAACCGAACTTCTGTTTACCTTTTTTAATTCTAGTAAAACCGAACCTATGTTTACCTTTTTTAATTCTAGTGCAAACCGAACCTATGTTTACCTTTTTTTTTTCTAGTGCAAACCGAACCTATGTTTACCTTTTTTAATTCTAGTGCAAACCGAACCTATGTTTTTTTTTTAATTCTAGTGCAAACCAACCTATGTTTACCTTTTAATTTAGTGCAAACCGAAATTTTTTTAATTTAGTGAACCTATGTTTACCTTTTTTAATTCTAGTGCAAACCGAACCTATGTTTACCTTTTTTAATTCTAGTGCAAACCGAACCTATGTTTACCTTTTTTTCTAATTCTAGTAAACAGAACCTATATTTACCTTTTTTTTAATTCTAGTGCAAACCCGAACCTATGTTTACCTTTTTTAATTCTAGTGCAAACCGAACCTATGTTTACCTTTTTTAATTCTAGTGCAAACCGAACCTATGTTTACCTTTTTAATTCTAGTGCAAACCGAACCTATGTTTACCTTTTTAATTCTAGTGCCAAACCGAACCTATGTTTACCTTTTTTAATTCTAGTGCAAACCGAACCTATGTTTACCTTTTTAATTCTAGTTGCAAACCAAGACCTATATTTTACCTTTTTAATTCTAGTGCAAACCGAACCTTTTAATTTTAAACCAACCTTTTTTAAATTCTAGTGCAAACCCGAACCTATGTTTTACCTTTTTAATTCTAGTGCAAACCAGACCTTGTTTTTACCTTTTTAATTCTAGTTACAATGTTTGCAAACCTATGTTTACCTTTTTAATTCTAGTGCAAACCAGACCTATGTTTACCTTTTAATTCTAGTGCAAACTGAACCTATGTTTACCTTTTTAATTTCTAATTGCAAACCGAACCTATGTTTACCTTTTTTAATTCTAGTGCAAACCGAACCTATGTTTACCTTTTTTAATTCTAGTGCAAACCGAACCTATGTTTACCTTTTTTAATTCTAGTGTAAACCGAACCTTCTTTACCCTTTTTAATTCTAGTGCAAACCGAACCTATGTTTACCTTTTTTTTTCTAGTGCAAACCGAACCTCTGTTTACTTTTTAATTCTAGTGCAAACCAGACCTATATTTTACCTTTTTTAATTCTAGTGCAAACCAGACCTATGTTTTACCTTTTTAATTCTAGTGCAAACCAGACCTATGTTTTTCCTTTTTAATTCTAGTGCAAACCGAACCTATGTTTACCTTTTTTAATTCTGAGTGCAAACTGAACCTATAAGTTTTTGCTTTTTTAATTCTAGTGCAAACCAGACCTATGTTTACCTTTTTAATTCTAGTAAACCGAACCTTGTTTACCTTTTAATTCTAGTTAAAACCGAACCTCTGTTTTTTAATTTGGTTATGTTTACCTTTTTTTATTCTAGTGCAAACCGAACCTATGTTTACCTTTTTAAATTCTAGTGCAAACCGAACTTCTGTTTACCTTTTTTTTAATTCTAGTGCAAACCGAACCTATGTTTACCTTTTTTAATTCTAGTGCAAACCGAACCTATGTTTACCTTTTTTTTAATTTCTAGTGAACCTATTTTACCTTTTTTACCGAACCTATGTTTATGTTTTTTTAATTCTGGTGCAAACCGAACCTATGTTTACCTTTTTAATTCTAGTGCAAACCAGACCTATGTTTTCCTTTTTTTTTTAATTCTAGTGCAAACCGAACCTATGTTTACCTTTTTAATTCTAAGTGCAAACCGAACCTATATTTTACCTTTTTAATTCTAGTGCAAACCGAACCTATGTTTACCTTTTTAATTCTAGTGCCAAACCGAACCTATATTTACCTTTTTTAATTCTAGTGCAAACCGAACCTATGTTTTTTTTAATTTTAGTGCAAACCAGACCTATTTTACCTTTTTAATTCTAGTGCAAACCGAACCTATGTTTACCTTTTTAATTCTAGTGCAAACCGAACCTATGTTTACCTTTTTAATTCTAGTGCAAACCGAACCTATGTTTACTTTTTTAATTCTAGTGCAAACCGAACCTATGTTTACCTTTTTAATTCTAGTGCAAACCGAACCTATGTTTACCTTTTTAATTCTAGTGCAAACCGAACCTTAAGCTTTTTTAATTCTAGTACCAAACCGAACCTATGTTTACCTTTTTTAATTCTAGTGCAAACCGAAGCTATGTTTTACCTTTTTTAATTCTAATTGCAAACCGAACCTATGTTTTACCTTTTTTTTAATTCTAGTGCAAACCGAACCTATGTTTACCTTTTTAATTTAGTGCAAACCGAACCTATGTTTTACCTTTTAATTCTAGTGCAAACCGAACCTATGTTTACCTTTTTTTTTAATTTAGTGCAAACCGAACCTATGTTTTACCTTTTTTAATTCTAGTGCAAACCGAACCTATGTTTACCTTTTAATTCTAGTGCAAACCGAACCTATGTTTACCTTTTTAATTCTAGTGCAAACCGAACCTATGTTTACCTTTTTAATTCTAGTGCAAACCGAACCTATGTTTACCTTTTAATTCTAGTGCAAACCAAACCTATGTTTACCTTTTAATTCTAGTAAAACCGAACTATGTTTTTTTAATTTTTTAAAACCGAACCCATTCAAACCGGAACCTATGTTTACCTTTTAACCTATGTTTATTTTTAGTGTTTAACTTTTTTACCTTTTTAATTCTAGTGCAAACCGAACCTATGTTTACCTTTTTAATTCTAGTGCAAACCGAACCTATGTTTACCTTTTTAATTCTAGTGCAAACCGAACCTATGTTTACCTTTTTAATTCTAGTGCAAACCGAACCTATGTTTACCTTTTTAATTCTAGTGCAAACCGAACCTATGTTTACCTTTTTAATTCTAGTGCAAACCGAACCTATGTTTACCTTTTTAATTCTAGTGCAAACCGACCTATGTTTTGACCTTTTTAATTCTAGTGCAAACCGAACCTATGTTTACCTTTTAATTCTAGTGCAAACCGAACCTATGTTTTACCTTTTAATTCTGCACCGACCTAACTTATGTTTAAACCTTTTTTAATTCTAGTGCAAACCGAACCTATGTTTACCTTTTTTCTAGTGTGCAAACTGAACCTATGTTTACCTTTTTAATTCTAGAAACTGAACCTATGTTTACTTTTTAATTCTAGTGCAAACCGAACCTATGTTTACCTTTTTTTTAATTCTAGTGCAAACCGAAAATGTTTACCTTTTAATTCTACAAACCGAACTAATTTTTTTAATTTAGTGCAAACCGAACCTATGTTTACCTTTTAATTCTAGTGCAAACCGAACCTATGTTTACCTTTTTTTTTAATTCTAGTTGCAAACCGAACCTATGTTTACCTTTTTTAATTCTAGTGCAAACCTGAACGAACCTATGTTTGCAAAACCTTTTTTTAATTCTAGTGCAAACCGAACCTATGTTTACTTTTTAATTCTAGTGCAAACCAGAACTTTTAATTTTTTAATTCTAGTGCAAACCGAACCTATGTTTACCTTTTTAATTCTAGTGCAAACCGAACCTATGTTTACTTTTTTTAATTTTTAATTCTAAAAAACCAACTTCTGTTTACCTTTTAATTCTAGTGCAAACCAGAACTATATGTTTTTACAAAACCGAACTTTTTTAAATTCTAGTGCAAACCAGACCTATGTTTACCTTTTTAATTCTAGTGCAAACCAACCTATGTTTACCTTTTTAATTCTAGTGCAAACCGAACCTATGTTTACCTTTTTAATTCTAGTGCAAACCGTTTACCTTTTTAATTCTGGTTTAAACCAGACCTTTTTAATTCTAGTGCAAACCGAACCTATGTTTACCTTTTTTAATTCTAGTGCAAACCGAACCTATGTTTACCTTTTTAATTCTCTAGTGCAACCGAACCTATGTTTACCTTTTTAATTCTAGTGCAAACCGAACCTATGTTTACTTTTTAATTCTAGTGTGCAAACCGAACTTCTGTTTACCTTTTAATTCTAAGTGCAAACCGAACCTATGTTTTTTACCTTTTTTAATTCTAGTGCAAACCGAACCTATGTTTACCTTTTTAATTCTAGTGCAAACCAGACCTATTTTAATTTAGTGCAAAACCTTTTTTAATTCTAGTCAAACCGAACCTATGTTTACAAACCAAACCGAACCTGTTTACCTTTTTTAATTTATTCTAGTGCAAACCGAACCTTATGTTTTTTTTAATTCTAGTGCAAACCGAACCTATGTTTTACCTTTTTAATTCTAGTGCAAACCGAACCTATGTTTACCTTTTTTTTTCTAAACCAAACCTATACTATGTTTTACCAAACTGAACCTATGTTTTACCTTTTTTAATTCTAGTGCAAACCGAACCTATGTTTACCTTTTTAATTCTAGTGCAAACCGAACCTATGTTTACTTTTTTAATTCTAGTGCAAACCGAACCTATGTTTACCTTTTTAATTCTAGTGCAAACCGAACCTATGTTTACCTTTTTAATTCTAGTGCAAACCGAACCTATGTTTACCTTTTTAATTCTAGTGCAAACCGAACCTATGTTTACCTTTTTAATTCTAGTGCAAACCGAACCTATGTTTACTTTTTTAATTCTAGTGCAAACCGAACCTATTTACCTTTTTTTAATTCTAGGTGCAAACCGAACCTTTTTAATTTTAATTTAAACCGAACCTATATTTACCTTTTTTTTAATTCTAGTGCAAACCGAACCTATGTTTTACCTTTTTAATTCTAGTGCAAACCGAACCTGTTTACTTTTTTTAATTCTAGTGCAAACCAATTTCCTTTTAATTCTAGTGCAAACCGAACCTATGTTTTAAATTCTAGTGCAAACCGAACCTATGTTTACTTTTTTAATTCTAGTGCAAACTGAACTTCTGTTTACCTTTTTAATTCTAGTGCAAACCGAACCTATGTTTACCTTTTTAATTCTTGTGCAAACCGAACCTATGTTTACTTTTTTAATTCTAGTGCAAACCGAACCTATGTTTACCTTTTTTTAATTCTAGTGCAAAAACGAACCTATGTTTACCTTTTTTTAATTCTAGTGCAAACCGAACCTCTGTTTTACCTTTTTTAATTCTAGTGCAAACCGAACCTATGTTTACCTTTTTAATTCTAGTGCAAACCGAACCTATGTTTACCTTTTTTAATTCTAGTGCAAACCGAACCTATGTTTACCTTTTTAATTCTAGTGCAAACCGAACCTATGTTTACCTTTTTTAATTCTAGTGCAAAACCGAACCTATATTTTACCTTTTTTAATTCTAGTGCAAACTGAACCTATGTTTACCTTTTTTAATTCTTTAGTGCAAACCGAACCTATGTTTACCTTTTTAATTCTAGTGCAAACCAGAACCTATGTTTACCTTTTTTTAATTCTAGTGTAAACCGAACCTGTTTACCTTTTTTTAATTCTAGTGCAAACCGAACCTATGTTTACTTTTTATTCTAGTGCAAACCGAACCTATGTTTTACCTTTTTAATTCTAGTGCAAACCGAACCTATGTTTTTAGTTCTATTTTTTTTTTTTTAATTCTAGTGCAAACCGAACCTATGTTTACCTTTTTAATTCTAGTGCAAATGAACCTATGTTTACTTTTTTTAATTCTAGTGCAAACTGAACCTATGTTTACTTTTTTAATTCTAGTGCAAACCGAACCTATGTTTACCTTTTTTAATTCTAATTCAAAACCAGACCTATGTTTACAAACCTTTAGTGCAAACCGAACCTATGTTTACCTTTTTAATTCTAGTGCAAACCGAACCTATGTTTACCTTTTTAATTCTAGTGCAAACCGAACCTATGTTTAATTCCTTTTTTAAATTCTAGTGCAAACCGAACCTATGTTTACCTTTTAATTCTAGTGCAAACCGAACCTATGTTTACCTTTTTTAATTCTAGTGCAAACCGAACCTATGTTTACCTTTTAATTCTAGTGCAAACCGAACCTATGTTTACCTTTTTTTAATTCTAGTGCAAACCAAACCTATGTTTACCTTTTTAATTCTAGTGCAAACCGAACCTATGTTTACTTTTTTTTTAATTCTAGTGCAAACCGAACCTATATTTACCTTTTTAATTCTAGTGCAAACCGAACCTATGTTTACAAGCTTTTTTTTTAATTCTAGTGCAAACCGAACCTATGTTTACCTTTTTTTTAATTCTAGTGCAAACCGAACCTATGTTTACTTTTTTAATCTAGTGCAAACCGAACCTATGTTTTTTTTTTTAATTCTAGAACCTATGTTTACCTTTTTTTAATTCTAGTGCAAACCGAACCTATGTTTACCTTTTTAATTCTAATGCAAACCAGACCTATGTTTACTTTTTAATTCTAGTGCAAACCGAACCTATGTTTACCTTTTTAATTCTAGTGCAAAACCGAACCTATGTTTTGCAACCGAACCTTTTAATTTTAATTCTAGTGCAAACCAGACCTATGTTTACCTTTTTTAATTCTAGTGCAAACCGAACCTATGTTTACTTTTTAATTCTAGTGCCAAACCGAACCTATGTTTACTTTTTTTAATTCTAGTGCAAACCGAACCTATGTTTACTTTTTAATTCTAGTGCAAACCGAACCTATGTTTACCTTTTTAATTCTTGTGCAAACCGAACCTATGTTTACCTTTTTAATTCTAGTGCAAACCCTATGTTTACCTAGTGCAAACCTATGTTTTTTTTTAATTCTAGTGCAAACCGAACTTTTTTTACCTTTTTAATTCTAGTGCAAACCAAACCTATGTTTTTTCTTTTTTTTTCTAGTGCAAACCGAACCTATGTTTACCTTTTTTTAATTCTAGTGCAAACCGAACCTATGTTTACCTTTTTAATTCTAGTGCAAACTGAACCTATTTACCTTTTTTTTTTAATTCTAGGTGCAAACCAGACCTATGTTTACCTTTTTAATTCTAGTGCAAACCGAACCTATATTTAACCTTTTTTAATTCTAGTGCAAACCGAACCTATGTTTACCTTTTTTAATTCTAGTGCTAGAAAACCAGACCTATGTTTACTTTTTTAATTCTAGTGCAAACCAGAACCTATTTTAATTTACCTTTTTAATTCTAGTGCAAACCGAACCTATGTTTACCTTTTTAATTCTAGTGCAAACCAACCTATGTTTACTTTTTTTTTAATTCTAGTGCAAACCGAACCTATGTTTACCTTTTTTTATTCTAGTGCAAACCGAACCTATGTTTTTGCCTTTTTTTTGATTCTAGTGCAAACCGAACCTATGTTTACCTTTTTTTATTCTAGTGCAAACCAGACCTATGTTTACTTTTTTAATTCTAGTGCAAAACCTAACCTATATTTACCTTTTTTAATTCTAGTGCAAACCAGAACCTATGTTTTACCTTTTTAATTCTAGTGCAAACCAAACCTATGTTTACCTTTTTTAATTCTAGTGCAAAATGAACCTATGTTTGCCTTTTAATTCTAGTGCAAACCGAACCTATGTTTACCTTTTTTAATTCTAGTGCAAACTATGTTTGCTACCTATGTTTTTATTTTTTAATTCTAGTGCAAACCGACCTATGTTTACCTTTTTTTAATTCTAGTGCAAACCAGACCTATGTTTACCTTTTTAATTCTAGTAAAACCTATGTTTACCTTTTTAATTCTATGAACCTATGTTTACCTTTTTTTAATTCTAGTGCAAACCGAACCTATGTTTACTTTTTAATTCTAGTGCAAACTGAACCTATGTTTACCTTTTTAATTCTAGTGCAAACCAGAACCTATGTTTTACCTTTTTAATTCTAGTGCAAACCGAACCTATGTTTTTACTTTTTTTAATTCTAGTGCAAACCGAACCTATGTTTACCTTTTTTTAATTTTAATTCTAGTGCAAACCAGACCTATGTTTTACCTTTTTTTTTAATTCTAGTGCAAACCGAACCTATGTTTACCATTTTTTTCTAGTGCAAACCGAACCTATGTTTTACCTTTTTTAATTCTAGTGCAAACCAAACCTATGTTTACTTTTTTTAATTCTAGTGCAAACCGAACCTATGTTTTACTTTTTAATTCTAGTGCAAACCGAACCTATGTTTACAAAATTCGAAACCTATGTTTACCTTTTTCTAGCAAAACTAACTTGCAAATTCCAAACCGAACCTATGTTTACTTTTTTAATTCTAGTGCAAACCGAACTTACCTATTCGTTTTTTTTTAATTCTAGTGCAAACCGAACCTATGTTTTTTTTTTAATTCTAGTGCAAACCGAACCTCTGTTTACCTTTTTAATTCCTAGTGTAAACCAGAACCTATGTTTACTTTTTTAATTCTAGTGCAAACCAGACCTATGTTTACCTTTTTATTCTAGTGCAAACCAGAACCTATGTTTTTTTTTAATTCTAGTGCAAACCAACCTATGTTTACCTTTTTTAATTCTAGTGCAAACCAGACCTATGTTTTTGCCTTTTAATTCTAGTGCAAACCGAACCTATGTTTACTTTTTTAATTCTAGTGCAAACCGAACCTATGTTTACCTTTTAATTCTAGTGCCTAAACCGAACCTATGTTTACCTTTTTTAATTCTAGTAAAACCAAACCTATGTTTACTTTTTAATTCTAGTGCAAACCGAACCTATGTTTACCTTTTTAATTCTAGTGCAAACCGAACCTATGTTTGCTTTTAATTCTTGTGCAAACCGAACCTATGTTTACTTTTTAATTCTAGTGCAAACCGAACCTATATTTTACCTTTTTTTTTAATAGTAGCAACCGAACCTATGTTTACCTTTTTTAATTCTAGTGCAAACCAGACCTATGTTTACTTTTTTAATTCTAGTGCAAACCGAACCTATGTTTACCTTTTTTAATTCTAGTGCAAACCGAACCTATGTTT
Organism: Acanthosepion pharaonis; assembly: GCA_903632075.3. Lineage (NCBI taxonomy): Eukaryota > Metazoa > Mollusca > Cephalopoda > Sepiida > Sepiidae > Acanthosepion > Acanthosepion pharaonis. Next base: position 1,942,512 of record CAHIKZ030000046.1, on the reverse strand, counting down.
TTTTACCTTTTTTTCTTCTAGTGCAAACCGAACCTATGTTTACCTTTTTAATTCTAGTGCCAAACCAACCTATGTTTACCTTTTTAATTCTAGTGCAAACCGAACCTATGTTTACCTTTTTAATTCTAGTGCAAACCGAACTATGTTTTACCTTTTAATTCTAGTGCAAACCGAACCTATGTTTACCTTTTTTAATTCTGGTGCAAACCGAACCTATGTTTACTTTTAATTCTAGTGCAAACTGAACCTATGTTTACTTTTTAATTCAAACCGAACCTATTTTACCTTTTTTTCTAGTGCAAACCGAACCTATTTTAATTCATTTACCCTTTTTTTTAATTCTAGTGCAAATCCGAACCTATGTTTACCTAGTGTATTTTTCCTTTTTTAATTTAGTGCAAACCAACCTTTTTTTTTAATTCTAGTGCAAACTGAACCTATGTTTTACCTTTTTAATTCTAGTGCAAACCGAACCTATACGTTTTTTAATTCTTGTTAACTGAACCTATGTTTACCTTTTTTAATTCTAGTGCAAACCAACCTATGTTTACCTTTTTAATTCTAGTGCAAACCGAACTATATGTTTACTTTTTAATTCTATGTTTACCTTTTTAATTCTTTAATTTCAAAACCGAACCTAACCTATGTTTACCTTTTTAATTCTAGTGCAAACTGAACCTATGTTTAACCTTTTTTATTCTAGTGCAAACCGAACCTATGTTTACCTTTTAATTCTAGTGCAAAACCGAACCTATGTTTACCTTTTTTTAATTCTAGTGCAAACCGAACCTATGTTTACTTTTTAATTCTAGTGCAAACCGAACTGCTTTACCTTTTAATTCTAGTGCAAACCGAACCTATTTTTACTTTTTTAATTCTAGTGCAAAACCGAACTTCTGTTTTTAATTTTAAACCGAACTTCTAGGGCAAACTGAATTTATATCTTGCTTTCTGACTGTAGTGCAAACCGGGTTTATATCTACCTGTCTGACTCCAGTATAACCTGGGCCTATAACTACTGTTTTGACTCTAGCGGAAAATTAACAAGAAATAAAATATACTTGTATGCATTCAAAATAAATAGCTAAAAAGAAGACATTAAAATCTAGCTATCAGGAATTGTGTGTGTCTGTATGTGTGTGTGATACACGTGTATAAGTGTGTGTGAAAGATATTCCCAAGCCACCAAGCTGGTGTTAATTCCACGAGAAGGAAAAGAGAAAAAAGATGAAGAAACAGGAAGTGTCCAGATTTTATAATTTTTACACAGCACCACCTAACAGCGTCTTCAAAAACCAGACAAACCAAGTGGAGGTAATCCTACAATTTAATCAGCCTAATCCACACCATGTTACTGACATTACAGTAGATATCTCTAATAATTCGCTGGAAAAAAAAAAGAGCGTAGCATAATAAAAAGGACCAAAACTTGATAAAAACATAGTTTTATTGTCATGATTTTTAAGAAGAAAGACCAAAGTATTTTTTACTATTTTATTAATTTTTTTAATTCTTTCTAGCACGTTCGAGATTTTGTCGAAAAATCTTGGTTTTCTTGTTTCAGCGGAGGCAGCTAATCATTAATATACGAAATTTTAGTGTCCTTTTTGCGTTAAAAAAAACACATTGTTTTAGAAATTTTTTCAATGATTGCCGGATTTTAATGGAATTTTCAGGATTTATTCACAAGTGAATAAAATCACAGTAAAAATATTTTTTTTACATCTATTACATCCTTACTTAATTTTATGAAATTTCAAGAAATTAAATTTTTTCCCTCTCCATATTTATAGTAGCTAAAAGTAGGATTCCTTGGAGATTGTAAATCATTAATTTTTTTTCAAACAGTTACTCATTTACCGAAAATCTGCTCTGAATCATAAAATAAGAAACACAATCAAATTAAGACATTATTTAATTTTAAAAGCTTTTAACTGCTTTAATAAATAAGATATATTGAGGACACTATTGTGTTAAGAAAACATTTTTTTCGATAAATAATGAATTTTTACAACATATTTTCATGTTTTTTTTTTTGCTTTTTAATTAGAATAACCTATTCAACTTTAAATATTTTTAATCTTTTAAAATTCTCTCTGACTTTTCCCTTTTAAATTTTATTAGTTTATTATTTAAAACAAAGTAACTAATAATAACAAAACAAAATTGCCTTAGCAACTGGAAGAATTTAGAAATATGAATATAATAGCGTTTCCTAAATTCTTCCAGTTGCTAAGAACATTTTGTCGTTAATTTTTGTTTTAAAATCATTCGTTCGTTTGCTCTTGAAAAGTCCACATTGACGTGAAACGCGTCGACTAATATTACACTTTTCCTATTGTCTTTTACATTGATAAATATTGTTTTTTTCTTCAGGTTGACTCTGATGATTATATATATATATATATATATATATATATATATATTTAAATCCTAATCATTCTCTACCTTTTAAAAAGATGGAAGATCAGGCTGTTGCCATATTTGGGCGAGAGATGCAGGCCGCACTCCAGAAATTTGATTCCAAAAGTGTCTACTAGTCCTTGGCGGCCAATTATTCGTTTTCCACCCTCCAACCCCTTTCTCATGGGCGAGACGTCGCAAGCCTCTCACTACTTTATCGCTATTTCCATGGCGAGTGTTCAGATGAAATACACTCTTTTCCAGAATTCCTAAGCTTCACGCCTCGGAACCGCCATGCCACGCCCATTGTACGAACCACCCTCATTCCTTCATATACCCCTGGTGATATATATATATATTAATATATATATATACAAAAAATATTTGAATCCTCGTGCTATCCTCTACCTTTTATGTTATAGGGTTACACCCTTTTTCATATAAGTGGACTCGACCTGAGTGTTAAAAGGGCTGCTAATGTTAAATATTCAGAGGCAGTCAGGATATTGAGGTGATCGTGAGCAGAGATTGTATAGTTGGATACTAGAAATAGTGTGAGTAACCGCTTGTAGAAGTCAGTTAAAAGCACGTAAAAAAATAAGGAAGTCCTACTTTGAGACTATATCTATATATTTATTATACTAAAAGCGTTTCTAGAATTTATAATATACCCATTGTATTGTTGTGTAAATACATTTAATTTCTTATCTTTAATTTCTTTCGTTTGTCATTCATTGGAGACCGAATTTCATCTCGGAATCCACAACACTTTATAAGAGCCAGATCAGGCTGTTGCCATAATTTTTTTTTTTGGGGGGTGCCCAGTCCTCATTTTTTTAATAGAGTTCAAATATATATCTCCATAAATCTTTGTTGGATAAATTTATATTCCACTCTCAATCTCTCTCTCACCCAGGTGGGTTGTAATCTCTCACTGCTCTGTCGGTACTACCATGGAAAGTGCTCGGACGAACTAAATTCCTTGGTTCCACCAGGTCTAACTTTCACGGCTAGGAACCGCCACGCCACGCCACGCCACGCCCATTGTAGAAAACCACCTCATTCCTTCCAAATATACCCCTGGTGAGATATATATATATATCTACACATATTTATTTGAATCCTTGTAGTTTTCCTCTACCTTTGTAATTAGATCAGGCTGTTGCCATATATTCTTTTTTTTGGTGGGTGATGTCCTCATTTTTTTAATAAAGTTCAAAAATCTCCGTGTCCTGTTGGGGGAAGAGGCTATTTTCCACCCTCCAACGATTCACTCAAAGGCCTGATGTGGCGGGCCTCTCCTGCTTTATCATACTACCATGGAAAGTGCTCCCGGATGACTTTACATTTATGGTTCGCATCTATCTTTCACGGCTATATATCTATATAAATATATATAAACTATTATAGGCATAATCCTTTTCCTCAAATGATCCCCATGAACCAATATCAAATGGGAAAAAACTCCACAAAAGATGTTTCCCCGTATTTATTATAATCTTATATGTTGTTAAACAACGTTATCCCACCCTATCTATAAGCTATCCTTTGAGCTGACCCTCTTTCTCGTTCGCCAATTTGAAGGTTAAACCAACGGAAGGCTACATAATATATAATGCGACGTATATAATATATATATATATATATATATATATATATAATTCGCCAGCCATGATAACTGGACGAAGTTTATGAGGGGTATCGAGCAGTTTAATTGCATATGGTTTCGATATTTCCTCCACCGCCCCTTCTATTGTAAAAAATTCGAAAAATAATAAGTAGTAGTAGCGATTGATAGTTGGAAAACCAGTGGTGTTGGGCAAGTCAGTGGATGTCGGACATTAGAAATATCAACCATCACAACTAATTGCTGCGTCGTATATATCTTATTTAATTTCCTAACGTTTTGTACGTCGAACCCCTAATTTAGGACGACTTGTTGAAATGGCCCGTTTGGTGTTGGCGACTCTACAACAACATGATAAGCTCCAGAGGCGGATATGCAATATAATTGGCCCTGTTCTGATAAAATTCGTCTACGTCGCTCTCTCTACTGTCCATATAAATATATCGCCGCTACTCCCAAAAATATAGAATCCTTTTCATCTATAATTCCAGACATAATGTAATGCTGGTTATCCATGTCTATCAATTCGCATATAAGTCCACACTTGCACAAACTTCACACACGTCCCACTCACACACACACACTGTCATATATATATATATTTATAAATGGTATATGTACGTCGTTGTATAACGACTCAAAACATGTATGTATGTATGTATGTATCTATGTATACTAGTTTAAATGCAGAACAACAAACGTTTTCTTAACTCGAACTTTTCTCTTTGAAAAAAAGCAATCAACGTAATTTCTCAAACCTTAGACAGCCTAACAGAAAGGAACGCTCGTCCAACTTGCGAGTTCAAAAAACAGGAATAATACATCTCAAAAAATGTCCTTGATCATCCTATGGTAATTTATGAAACAAATCATCCCCACAGTTTCCAAATATCATATAACTTAAATCTGATCTCGAGAGAATTCCCATAGAATCCTTCTGATTTGAATATCCTTGGAACCTGTCCTTTGTAAAACAAATCCAAAACTTTCGCGCCGAAGCCCATCTATTCTAACAAATACTAAAACTTATGGAAATTCATTGCAAAGGTTTTATAGTTGCATTGAAAATATTAAACTTCGGTGGAATTTTGGCTACAGGATTTACGAAACAAATCATCATTCTAATGATTTCATATCTCTGGCATCTTCAAAATTCATTGCAAATGAATTAAAATTGATTTGAATACTATCTTTTATGGAACCTGGAATATTATGACAGGTTGTAAACAAATCCATCCCTCTAATTCCTGATCTAGTGATATTTTAAACTAGAAAATTATTTAAACAGATAACAAAATTTTAAATTCATTGATGTGATTTTTTTTTTGAAAATAAAAAAGCAATAAACGTAATATGAATAAAAAAGTTTTAAAATCCTAGCTTTTAGACCTTTTAAAAAGATCCAAAATTCCCTCTAATGATTCGAACAAACTGGAAATTCCTCAAGCACTAGATGAATGGCAGATTTCCAATGATTTTACTATCAGGATGATGCATTAAAAGAAATTATTCATATATATAAATTAGAATGCAACCAAGGATTTGGCTATAGGCTTTTGTGAATGTATCCATCCAAACTTTCCATTCCTTCTAATGATTCCATATCTAGTGATATAGCAAATGGATAAAATTCATTGCAAAAGATTTTACTATGGAATGCATTAAGAAATGATTTGAATCTCGACTTTATGGAACCTGGAATATTATGGCTGGGATTTATGAAACAAATCCATCAAACTTTTCATTCCTTCTAATGATTCCATATCTAGTGATATAGCAAATACTAAAAGCATCTATAGAAATTCATTGCAAATGATTTTACTATAAATGCAAAATGATTTAAAACTGGAATTTGAATACTAATCTCTTTAGGAATCTATAAAAGGATATAGCAAATACTAAAAGGAAAATTCATTAAATGATTTACTATAGGAATGCATTAGAAATTTTGAATACTAGTATGAACCTGGAAATTACAAATTTATCAAAAACTTTCATTCCTCTAATGATTCCATATCTAAAATGATATAGCAAATACTAAAAGCATCTATAGAAATTCATTTAAATGATTTTACTATAGGAATGCATTAAATGATTTAATATTTGAATACTATCTTTATGAAACCTGGAATATTATTCCTAATGATTTATGAAACAAATCCATCAAACTTTCATTCCTCTAATGATTCCATATCTAGTGATATAGCAAATACTAAAAAAGCATCTATAGAAATTCATTGCAAATGATTTTACTATAGGAATGCATTAGAAATGATTTGAATACTAGCTCTTTATGGAACCTGGAATATTATGGCTAGGATTTTTGAAACAAATCCATCCAAACTTTCATTCCCTCTAATGATTCCATATCTAGTGATATAGCAAATACTAAAGCATCTATAGAAATTCATTGCAAATGATTTTACTATAGAATGCATTAGAAATGATTTGAATACTAGCTCTTTATGGAACCTGGAATATTATGGCTAGGATTTATGAAACAAATCCATCAAACTTTTTGAAACATTCCTCTAATGATTCCATATCTGGTGATATAGCAAATACTAAAAGCATCTATAGAAATTCATTGCAAATGATTTTACTATAGAAATGCATTAGAAATGATTTGAATACTAGCTCTTTATGGAACCTGGAATATTATGGCTAGGATTTATGAAACAAATCCATCCAAACTTTCATTCCTCTAATGATTCCATATCTAGTGATATAGCAAATACTAAAAGCATCTACAGAAATTCATTGCAAATGATTTTACTATAGGAATGCATTAGAAATGATTTGAATACTAGCTCTTTATGGAACCTGGAATATTATGGCTAGGATTTATGAAACAAATCCATCCAAACTTTCATTCCCTCTAATGATTCCATATCTTGTGATATAGCAAATAGTAAAAGCATCTACAGAAATTCATTGCAAATGATTTTACTATAGGAATGCATTAGAAATGATTTGAATACTAGCTCTTTATGGAACCTGGAATATTATGGCTAGGATTTGTGAAAAAAATCATCCAAACTTTTTATTCCCCTCTAATGATTCCATATCTAGTGATATAAAATACTAAAAGCATCTATAGAAATTCATTGCAAATGATTTTACTATAGGAATGCATTAGAAATGATTTGAATACTAGCTCTTTATGGAAACCTGGAATATTATAGCTAGGATTTATGAAACAAATCCATCCAAACTTTCATTCCTCTAATGATTCATATCTAGTGATATATAAATACTAAAAGCATCTATAGAAATTCATTGCAAAAATGATTTTTTTACTATAGGAATGCATTAGAAATGATTTGAATACTAGCTCTTTATGGAACCTGAATATTATGGCTAGGATTTATGAAACAAATCCATCCAAACTTTCATTCCCTCTAATGATTCCATATCTAGTGATATAGCAAATACTAAAAGCATCTATAGAAATTCATTGCAAATGATTTTACTATAGGAATGCATTAGAAATGATTTGAATACTAGCTCTTTATGGAACCTGAATATTATGGCTAGGATTTATGAAACAAATCCATCCAAACTTTCATTCCCTCTAATGATTCCATATCTAGTGATATAGCAAATACTAAAAGCATCTATAGAAATTCATTGCAAATGATTTTACTATAGGAATGCATTAGAAATGATTTGAATACTAGCTCTTTATGGAACCTGAATATTATGGCTAGGATTTATGAAACAAATCCATCCAAACTTTCATTCCCTCTAATGATTCCATATCTAGTGATATAGCAAATACTAAAAGCATCTATAGAAATTCATTGCAAATGATTTTACTATAGGAATGCATTAGAAATGATTTGAATACTAGCTCTTTATGGAACCTGGAATATTATGGCTAGGATTTATGAAACAAATCCATCCAAACTTTCATTCCTCTAATGATTCCATATCTAGTGATATAGCAAATACTAAAAGCATCTATAGAAATTCATTGCAAATGATTTTTAAACTATAGGAATATCATTAGAAATGATTTGAAATACTAAATGCTCTTTATGGAACCTGGAATATTATAGCTAGGATTTATGAAACAAATCCATCCAAACTTTCATTCCCTCTAATGATTCCATATCTAGTGATATAGCAAATACTAAAAAGCATCTATAGAAATTCATTGCAAATGATTTTACTATAGGAATGCATTAGAAATGATTTGAATACTAGCTCTTTATGGAACCTGGAATATTATGGCTAGGATTTATGAAACAAATCCATCCAAACTTTCATTCCTCTAATGATTCCATATCTAGTGATATAGCAAATACTAAAAGCATCTATAGAAATTCATTGCAAATGATTTTACTATAGGAATGCATTAGAAATGATTTGAATACTAGCTCTTTATGGAACCTGGAATATTATGGCTAGGATTTATGAAACAAATCCATCCAAACTTTCATTCCTCTAATGATTCCATATCTAGTGATATAGCAAATACTAAAAGCATCTATAGAAATTCATTTTATGGCAAATGATTTTTACTATAATGATTCCATATCTAGTGAATGCATTAGAAATGATTTGAATACTAGCTCTTTATGGAACCTGGAATATTATGGCTAGGATTTATGAAACAAATCCATCCAAACTTTCATTCCTCTAATGATTCCATATCTAGTGATATAGCAAATACTAAAAGCATCTATAGAAATTCATTGCAAATGATTTTACTATAGGAATGCATTAGAAATGATTTGAATACTAGCTCTTTATGGAACCTGGAATATTATGGCTAGGATTTATGAAACAAATCCATCCAAACTTTCATTCCCCTCTAATGATTCCATATCTATGATATAGCAAATACTAAAAGCATCTATAGAAATTCATTGCAAATGATTTTACTATAGGAATGCATTAGAAATGATTTGAATACTAGCTCTTTATGGAACCTGGAATATTATGGCTAGGATTTTATGAAACAAATCCATCCAAACTTTCATTCCCTCTAATGATTCCATATCTAGTGATATAGCAAATACTAAAAAATTCATTGCAAATGATTTTACTATAGAAATTCATTAGAAATGATTTTAGCTAATAGGAATGCATTTTTCTATGAAAATGATTTGAAATATTAGATTTGAATGAAAAATTCCAATATTGATATAGTCTATAGATTTTGAAACAAAGGAATCCATCCAAACTGATTCTTGAATTCCATATCTAATGATTCCATATAGTGATATAGCAAATAAAAGCATCTATAGAAATTCATTGCAAAACTATAGGAATGCATTAGAAATGATTTGAATACTAGCTCTTTATGAAACCTGAATATTAAAAAATCCATCCAAACTTTCATTCCTCTAATGATTCCATATCTAGTGATATAGCAAATACTAAAAGCATCTATAGAAATTCATTGCAAATGATTTTACTATAGGAATGCATTAGAAATGATTTGAATACTAGCTCTTTATGGAACCTGGAATATTATGGCTAGGATTTATGAAACAAATCCATCCAAACTTTCATTCCTCTAATGATTCCATATCTAGTGATATAGCAAATACTAAAAAGCATCTATAGAAATTCATTGCAAATGATTTTACTATAGGAATTCATTAGAAATGATTTGAATACTAGCTCTTTATGGAACCTGAATATTATGGCTAGGATTTATGAAACAAATCCATCCAAACTTTCATTCCTCTAATGATTCCATATCTGTGATATAGCAAATACTAAAAGCATCTATAGAAATTCATTGCAAATGATTTTACTATAGGAATGCATTAGAAATGATTTGAATACTAGCTCTTTAATACCTGAATATTAGTTTAGGATTTGTAAACAAATCCATCTGAATATTCCATATGGCTAGGATTTCTATGAAACAAATCCATCCAAAATTTCATTCCTCTAATGATTCCATATCTTTCATTGATATATACTAAAAAAATACATCTATAGAAATTCATTGCAAATGATTTTACTATAGGAATGCATTAGAAATGATTTGAATACTAGCTCTTTATGGAACCTGGAATATTATGGCTGGGATTTATGAAACAAATCCATCCAAACTTTCATTCCCTCTAATGATTCCATATCTAGTGATATAGCAAATACTAAAAGCATCTATAGAAATTCATTGCAAATGATTTTACTATAGGAATGCATTAGAAATGATTTGAATACTAGCTCTTTATGGAACCTGAATATTATGGCTAGGATTTATGAAACAAATCCATCCAAACTTTCATTCCCTCTAATGATTCCATATCTAGTGATATAGCAAATACTAAAAGCATCTATAGAAATTCATTGCAAATGATTTTACTATAGGAATGCATTAGAAATGATTTGAATACTAGCTCTTTATGGAACCTGGAATATTATGGCTAGGATTTATGAAACAAATCCATCCAAACTTTCATTCCCTCTAATGATTCCATATCTAGTGATATCGCAAATACTAAAAGCATCTATAGAAATTCATTGCAAATGATTTTACTATAGGAATGCATTAGAAATGATTTAAATACTAGAACTTTATGGAACCTGGAATATTATGGCTAGGATTTATGAAACAAATCCATCCAAACTTTCATTCCCTCCATATCTATGATTCCAAATCTATAGAAATTCATTGAAAAATGATTTTTATATAGGAATGCATTAAAATGATTTGAATACTAGCTCTTTATGGAACCTGAAATTATGGCTAGGATTTATGAAACAAATCCATCCAAACTTTCATTCCCTCTAATGATTTTAGTGATATATAGGAATGCATTAGAAATAAAATTTTGAATACTAGTTTTATGGAACCTGAATATTATGGCTAGGATTTATGAAACAAATCCATCCAAACTTTCATTCCTTCTAATGATTCCATATCTAGTGATATAGCAAATACTAAAAGCATCTATAGAAATTCATTGCAAAATGATTTTACTATAGGAATGCATTAGAAATGATTTGAATACTAGCTCTTTATGGAACCTGAATATTATGGCTAGGATTTATGAAACAAATCCATCCAAACTTTCATTCCTCTAATGATTCCATATCTAGTGATATAGCAAATACTAAAAGCATCTATAGAAATTCATTGCAAATGATTTTTACTCATTCCCTCTAGATAGGAATGCATTAGAAATGATTTGAATACTAGCTCTTTTATGGAACCTGAATATTATGGCTAGGATTTATGAAACAAATCCATCCAAACTTTCATTCCCTCTAATGATTCCATATCTAGTGATATAGCAAATACTAAAAGCATCTATAGAAATTCATTGCAAATGATTTTACTATAGGAATGCATTAGAAATGAAATGATTTTATGAATACTAGCTCTTTATGGAACCTGAATATTATGGCTCTAATGATTTATGAAACAAATCCATCAAACTTTCATTCCTATAATGATTCCAAATATCTAGTGATTATAGCAAATACTAAAAAACATCTATAGAAATTCATTGCAAATGATTTTACTATAGGAATGCATTAGAAATTATTTGAATACTAGCTCTTTATGGAACCTGGAACCTGAATATTATGGCTAGGATTTATGAAACAAATCCATCCAAACTTTCATTCCTCTAATGATTCCATATCTAGTGATATAGCAAATACTAAAAGCATCTATAGAAATTCATTGCAAATGATTTTACTATAGGAATGCATTAGAAATGATTTGAATACTAGCTCTTTATGGAACCTGAATATTATGGCTAGGATTTATGAAACAAATCCATCCAAACTTTCATTCCTCTAATGATTCCATATCTAGTGATATAGCAAATACTAAAAGCATCTATAGAAATTCATTGCAAATGATTTTACTATAGGAATGCATTAGAAATGATTTGAATACTAGCTCTTTATGGAACCTGAATATTATGGCTAGGATTTATGAAACAAATCCATCCAAACTTTCATTCCTCTAATGATTCCATATCTAGTGATATAGCAAATACTAAAAGCATCTATAGAAATTCATTGCAAATGATTTTACTATACTATGGAATGAAATGATTAGAAATGATTTGAATACTAGCTCTTTATGGAACCTGAATAATATTATGGCTAGATTTATGAAACAAATCCATCCAAACTTTCATTCCCTCTAATGATTCCATATCTAGTGATATAGCAAATACTAAAAGCATCTATAGAAATTCATTGCAAATGATTTTACTATAGGAATGCATTAGAAATGATTTGAATACTAGCTCTTTATGGAACCTGGAATATTATGGCTAGGATTTATGAAACAAATCCATCCAAACTTTCATTCCTCTAATGATTCCATATCTAGTGATATAGCAATACTAAAAAGCATCTATAGAAATTCATTGCAAATGATTTTACTATAGGAATGCATTAGAAATGATTTGAATACTAGCTCTTTATGGAACCTGAATATTATGGCTAGGATTTAAAAGCATGAAACAAATCCATCCAAACTTTGAATACAGCTCATTCCTCTAATGATTCCATATCTAGTGATATATCTTGTGAATAAATACTAAAAGCATCTATAGAAATTCATTGCAAATGATTTTACTATAGGAATGCATTAGAAATGATTTGAATACTAGCTCTTTATGGAACCTGAATATTATGGCTAGGATTTATGAAACAAATCCATCCAAACTTTCATTCCCTCTAATGATTCCATATCTAGTGATATAGCAAATACTAAAAGCATCTATAGAAATTCATTGCAAATGATTTTACTATAGGAATGCATTAGAAATGATTTGAATACTAGCTCTTTATGGAACCTGAATATTATGGCTAGGATTTATGAAACAAATCCATCCAAACTTTCATTCCTCTAATGATTCCATATCTAGTGATATAGCAAATACTAAAAGCATCTATAGAAATTCATTGCAAATGATTTTACTATAGGAATGCATTAGAAATGATTTGAATACTAGCTCTTTATGGAACCTGAATATTATGGCTAGGATTTTGAAACAAATCCATCCAAACTTTCATTCCCTATCTAATGATTCCATATCTAAAAAGATATAGCAAATACTAAAAGCATCTATAGAAATTCATTGCAAATGATTTTTCCTATAGAATGCATTAGAAAACTGATTTGAATACTAGAACTTTATGGAACCTGGAATATTATGGCTAGGATTTATGAAACAAATCCATCCAAACTTTCATTCCTCTAATGATTCCATATCTAGTGATATAGCAAATACTAAAAGCATCTATAGAAATTCATTGCAAATGATTTTACTATAGGAATGCATTAGAAATGATTTGAATACTAGCTCTTTATGGAACCTGGAATATTATGGCTAGGATTTATGAAACAAATCCATCCAAACTTTCATTCCTTCTAATGATTCCATATCTAGTGATATAGCAAATACTAAAAGCATCTATAGAAATTCATTGCAAATGATTTTACTATAGGAATGCATTAGAAATGATTTGAATACTAGCTCTTTATGGAACCTGAATATTATGGCTAGGATTTATGAAACAAATCCATCCAAACTTTCATTCCCTCTAATGATTCCATATCTAGTGATATAGCAAATACTAAAAGCATCTATAGAAATTCATTGCAAATGATTTTACTATAGGAATGCATTAGAAATGATTTGAATACTAGCTCTTTATGGAACCTGGAATATTATGGCTAGGATTTATGAAACAAATCCATCCAAACTTTCATTCCCTCTAATGATTCCATATCTAGTGATATAGCAAATACTAAAAGCATCTATAGAAATTCATTGAACAAATGATTTTACTATAGGAATGCATTAGAAAAATGATTTGAATATTAGAAATGATTTGAATACTAGCTCTTTATGGAACCTGAATATTATGGCTAGGATTTATGAAACAAATCCATCCAAACTTTCATTCCTCTAATGATTCCATATCTAGTGATATAGCAAATACTAAAAGCATCTATAGAAATTCATTGCAAATGATTTTACTATAGGAATGCATTAGAAATGATTTGAATACTAGCTTTTATGGAACCTGAATATTATGGCTAGGATTTATGAAACAAATCCATCCAAACTTTCATTCCCTCTAATGATTCCATATCTAGTGATATAGCAAATACTAAAAGCATCTATAGAAATTCATTGCAAATGATTTTACTATAGGAATGCATTAGAAATGATTTGAATACTAGCTCTTTATGGAACCTGAATATTATGGCTAGGATTTATGAAACAAATCCATCCAAACTTTCATTCCCTCTAATGATTCCATATCTAGTGATATAGCAAATACTAAAAAAGCATCTATAGAAATTCATTGCAAATGATTTTACTATAGGAATGCATTAGAAATGATTTGAATACTAGCTCTTTATGGAACCTGAATATTATGGCTAGGATTTATGAAACAAATCCATCCAAACTTTCATTCCCTCTAATGATTCCATATCTAGTGATATAGCAAATACTAAAAGCATCTATAGAAATTCATTGCAAATGATTTTTACTATAGGAATGCATTAGAAATGATTTGAATACTAGCTCTTTATGGAACCTGGAATATTATGGCTAGGATTTATGAAACAAATCCATCCAAACTTTCATCCCTCTAATGATTCCATATCTTTCAAAAGCATCTATAGAAATTCATTGCAAATGATTTTACTATAGGAATTCCAAATCTTTGAATGATAGCTATGGAACCTGAAATTAGCATCTATAAACAAATCCATCCAAACTTTCATTCCTCTAATGATTTTATCTAGTGATATAGCAAATACTAAAAGCATCTATAGAAAATTGCAAATGATTTTTACTATAGGAATGCATTAGAAATGATTTGAATTTATGGAACCTGGAATATTATGGCTAGGATTTATGAAACAAATCCATCCAAACTTTCATTCCCTCTAATGATTCCATATCTAGTGATATAGCAAATACTAAAAGCATCTATAGAAATTCATTGCAAATGATTTTACTATAGGAATGCATTAGAAATGATTTGAATACTAGCTCTTTATGGAACCTGAATATTATGGCTAGGATTTATGAAACAAATCCATCCAAACTTTCATTCCCTCTAATGATTCCATATCTAGTGATATAGCAAATACTAAAAGCATCTATAGAAATTCATTGCAAATGATTTTACTATAGAATGCATTAGAAATGATTTGAATACTAGCTCTTTATGGAACCTGAATATTATGGCTAGGATTTATGAAACAAATCCATCCAAACTTTCATTCCCTCTAATGATTCCATATCTAGTGATATAGCAAATACTAAAAGCATCTATAGAAATTCATTGCAAATGATTTTACTATAGGAATGCATTAGAAATGATTTGAATACTAGCTCTTTATGGAACCTGGAATATTATGGCTAGGATTTATGAAACAAATCCATCCAAACTTTCATTCCTCTAATGATTCCTAAAGTATCTCTAGTGATATAGCAAATACTAAAAGCATCTATAGAAGTATTCATTGCATGAATGATTTTATTCAAATGCATTAGAAATGATTTGAATAAATATTATTTTTAAAAACCAAACTTTCATTCCTCTAATGATTCCATATCTAGTGATATAAAATACTAAAAGCATCTATGAAATTCATTGCAAATGATTTTTTATAGGAATGCATTAGAAATGATTTGAATACTAGCTCTTTATGGAACCTGGATTTATGGCTAGGATTTAAAACAAATCCATCCAAACTTTCATTCCCTCTAATGATTCCATATCTAGTGATATAGCAAATACTAAAAGCATCTATAGAAATTCATTGCAAATGATTTTACTATAGGAATGCATTAGAAATGATTTGAATACTAGCTCTTTATGGAACCTGGAATATTATGGCTAGGATTTATGAAACAAATCCATCCAAACTTTCATTCCCTCTAATGATTCCATATCTAGTGATATAGCAAATACTAAAAGCATCTATAGAAATTCATTGCAAATGATTTTACTATAGGAATGCATTAGAAATGATTTGAATACTAGCTCTTTATGGAACCTGAATATTATGGCTAGGATTTATGAAACAAATCCATCCAAACTTTCATTCCTCTAATGATTCCATATCTAGTGATATAGCAAATACTAAAAGCATCTATAGAAATTCATTGCAAATGATTTTACTATAGGAATGCATTAGAAATGATTTGAATACTAGCTCTTTATGGAACCTGAATATTATGGCTAGGATTTATCCATCCAAACTTTCATTTATAGAAATAAAAAGCCATCCAAACTTTCATTCCCTAATGATTCCATATCTAGTGATATAGCAAATACTAAAAGCATCTATAGAAATTCATTGCAAATGATTTTACTATAGGAATGCATTAGAAATGATTTGAATACTAGCTCTTTATGGAACCTGGAATATTATGGCTAGGATTTATGAAACAAATCCATCCAAACTTTCATTCCCTCTAATGATTCCATATCTAGTGATATAGCAAATACTAAAAGCATCTATAGAAATTCATTGCAAATGATTTTACTATAGGAATGCATTAGAAATGATTTGAATACTAGCTCTTTATGGAACCTGGAATATTATGGCTAGGATTTATGAAACAAATCCATCCAAACTTTCATTCCCTCTAATGATTCCATATCTAGTGATATAGCAAATACTAAAAAGCATCTATAGAAATTCATTGCAAATGATTTTACTATAGGAATGCATTAGAAATGATTTGAATACTAGCTCTTTATGGAACCTGGAATATTATGGCTAGGATTTATGAAACAAATCCATCAAACTTTCATTCCCTCTAATGATTCCATATCTAGTGATATAAATATTAAATACTAAAAAGAAATTATAGAAAATTTTTACTATAGGATTGCAAATGATTTTACTATAGGAATGAATATTTAGAAATGATTTGAATACTAAACTTTCATTCTCTTTATGGAACCTGGAATATTATAGAAATTAGGATTTATGAAACAAATCCATTTGAATACAAACTTTTATGGATTCCTCTTAATGATTCCATATCTAAACTGATATAATGAATATCTAAAATAGCAAATATCTATAGAAATTCATTGCAAATGATTTTTACATTGAAATGATTTGAATTTTTTATGGAACCTGGAATAGGAATGCAAATTCCAAAAAATGATTCCATATCTAGTGATATAGCAAATAGCATCTTTTCATTGGATTTTACTATAGGAATGCATTAGAAATGATTTGAATACTAGGATTTATGGAAAATAAATTTATGAAACAAATCCAAAACTTTCATTCCCTCTAATGATTCCATATCTAGTGATATAGCAAATACTAAAAGCATCTATAGAAATTCATTGCAAATGATTTTACTATAGGAATGCATTAGAAATGATTTGAATACTAGCTCTTTATGGAACCTGAATATTATGGCTAGGATTTATGAAACAAATCCATCCATCTAACTGATTCTTTCACTTTCATTCTAGCTCTTTTAGGAACCTGATATTATGGCTAAATGAAACAAATCCATCCAAATTCCTCTAATGATTCCATCTAATGATTCCATATCTAGTGATATAGCAAATACTAAAAGCATCTATAGAAATTCATTGCAAATGATTTTACTATAGGAATGCATTAGAAATGATTTGAATACTAGCTCTTTATGGAACCTGAATATTATGGCTAGGATTTATGAAACAAATCCATCCAAACTTTCATTCCCTCTAATGATTCCATATCTAGTGATATAGCAAATACTAAAAGCATCTATAGAAATTCATTGCAAATGATTTTACTATAGGAATGCATTAGAAATGATTTGAATACTAGCTCTTTATGGAACCTGAATATTATGGCTAGGATTTATGAAACAAATCCATCCAAACTTTCATTCCCTCTAATGATTCCATATCTAGTGATATAGCAAATACTAAAAGCATCTATAGAAATTCATTGCAAATGATTTTACTATAGGAATGCATTAGAAATGATTTGAATACTAGCTCTTTATGGAACCTGAATATTATGGCTAGGATTTATGAAACAAATCCATCCAAACTTTCATTCCCTCTAATGATTCCATATCTAGTGATATAGCAAATACTAAAAAGCATCTATAGAAATTCATTGCAAATGATTTTACTATAGGAATGCATTAAAATGATTTGAATACTATTTAGGAACCTGAATATTATGGCTAGGATTTATGAAAAATCCATCCAAACTTTCATTCCCTCTAATGATTCCATATCTAGTGATATAGCAAATACTAAAAGCATCTATAGAAATTCATTGCAAATGATTTTACTATAGGAATGCATTAGAAATGATTTGAATACTAGCTCTTTATGGAACCTGGAATATTATGGCTAGGATTTATGAAACAAATCCATCCAAACTTTCATTCCTCTAATGATTCCATATCTAGTGATATAGCAAATACTAAAAGCATCTATAGAAATTCATTGCAAATGATTTTACTATAGGAATGCATTAGAAATGATTTGAATACTAGCTCTTTATGGAACCTGGAATATTATGGCTAGGATTTATGAAACAAATCCATCCAAACTTTCATTCCCTCTAATGATTCCATATCTAGTGATATAGCAAATACTAAAAGCATCTATAGAAATTCATTGCAAATGATTTTACTATAGGAATGCATTAGAAATGATTTGAATACTAGCTCTTTATGGAACCTGAATATTATGGCTAGGATTTATGAAACAAATCCATCCAAACTTTCATTCCCTCTAATGATTCCATATCTAGTGATATAGCAAATACTAAAAGCATCTATAGAAATTCATTGCAAATGATTTTTACTATAGGAATGCATTAGAAATGATTTGAATACTAGCTCTTTATGGAACCTGAATATTATGGCTAGGATTTATGAAACAAATCCATCCAAACTTTCATTCCCTCTAATGATTCCATATCTAGTGATATAGCCTAAAAGCATCTATAGAAATTCATTGCAAATGATTTTACTATAGAATGCATTAGAAATGATTTGAATACTAGCTCTTTATGGAACCTGGAAATATGGCTAAATTTATGAAACAAATCCATCCAAACTTTCATTCCCTCTAATGATTCCATATCTATATAGAAATACTAAAAGCATCTATAGAAATTCATTGCAAATGATTTTACTATAGGAATGCATTAGAAATGATTTGAATACTAGCTCTTTATGGAACCTGGAATATTATGGCTAGGATTTATGAAACAAATCCATCCAAACTTTCATTCCCTCTAATGATTCCATATCTAGTGATATAGCAAATACTAAAAGCATCTATAGAAATTCATTGCAAATGATTTTACTATAGGAATGCATTAGAAATGATTTGAATACTAGCTCTTTATGGAACCTGAATATTATGGCTAGGATTTATGAAACAAATCCATCCAAACTTTCATTCCTCTAATGATTCCATATCTAGTGATATAGCAAATACTAAAAGCATCTATAGAAATTCATTGCAAATGATTTTACTATAGGAATGCATTAGAAATGATTTGAATACTAGCTCTTTATGGAACCTGAATATTATGGCTAGGATTTATGAAACAAATCCATCCAAACTTTCATTCCTCTAATGATTCCATATCTAGTGATATAGCAAATACTAAAAGCATCTATAGAAATTCATTGCAAATGATTTTACTATAGGAATGCATTAGAAATGATTTGAATACTAGCTCTTTATGGAACCTGAATATTATGGCTAGGATTTATGAAACAAATCCATCCAAACTTTCATTCCCTCTAATGATTCCATATCTAGTGATATAGCAAATACTAAAAAGCATCTATAGAAATTCATTGCAAATGATTTTACTATAGGAAAATTAGAAATGATTTGAATACTAGCTCTTTATGGAACCTGGAATTATGGCTATTTATGAAACAAATCCATTTTCATTCCCTCTAATGATTCCATATCTAGTGATATAGCAAATACTAAAAGCATCTATAGAAATTCATTGCAAATGATTTTACTATAGGAATGCATTAGAAATGATTTGAATACTAGCTCTTTATGGAACCTGAATATTATGGCTAATTTATGAAACAAATCCATCCAAACTTTCATTCCTTCTAATGATTCCATATCTATAGAAATTCATTTGAAATACTAAAAGCATCTATAGAAATTCATTTTTTTTACTATAGGAATGCATTAGAAATGATTTGAATACTAGCTCTTTATGAACCTGGAATATTATGGCTAGGATTTATGAAACAAATCCATCCAAACTTTCATTCCCTCTAATGATTCCATATCTAGTGATATAGCAAATACTAAAAGCATCTATAGAAATTCATTGCAAATGATTTTACTATAGGAATGCATTAGAAATGATTTGAATACTAGCTCTTTATGGAACCTGGAATATTATGGCTAGGATTTATGAAACAAATCCATCCCCTCTAAATATCTTTCATTCATCTATAGAAATTCTAATGATTCCATATCTAAACAAATGATATAGCAAATACTAAAAGCATCTATAGAAATTCATTGCAAATGATTTTACTATAGGAATGCATTAGAAATGATTTGAATACTAGCTCTTTATGGAACCTGGAATATTATGGCTAGGATTTATGAAACAAATCCATCCAAACTTTCATTCCTCTAATGATTCCATATCTAGTGATATAGCAAATACTAAAAGCATCTATAGAAATTCATTGCAAATGATTTTACTATAGGAATGCATTAGAAATGATTTGAATACTAGCTCTTTATGGAACCTGAATATTATGGCTAGGATTTATGAAACAAATCCATCCAAACTTTCATTCCTCTAATGATTCCATATCTAGTGATATAGCAAATACTAAAAGCATCTATAGAAATTCATTGCAAATGATTTTACTATAGGAATGCATTAGAAATGATTTGAATACTAGCTCTTTATGGAACCTGGAATATATTATGGCTAGGATTTATGAAACAAATCCATCCAAACTTTCATTCCCTCTAATGATTCCATATCTAGTGATATAGCAAATACTAAAAGCATCTATAGAAATTCATTGCAAATGATTTTACTATAGGAATGCATTAGAAATGATTTGAATACTAGCTCTTTATGGAACCTGAATATTATGGCTAGGATTTATGAAACAAATCCATCCAAACTTTCATTCCCTCTAATGATTCCATATCTAGTGATATAGCAAATACTAAAAGCATCTATAGAAATTCATTGCAAATGATTTTACTATAGGAATGCATTAGAAATGATTTGAATACTAGCTCTTTATGGAACCTGGAATATTATGGCTAGGATTTATGAAACAAATCCATCCAAACTTTCATTCCCTCTAATGATTCCATATCTAGTGATATAGCAAATACTAAAAGCATCTATAGAAATTCATTGCAAATGATTTTACTATAGGAATGCATTAGAAATGATTTGAATACTAGCTCTTTATGGAACCTGGAATATTATGGCTAGGATTTATGAAACAAATCCATCCAAACTTTCATTCCCTCTAATGATTCCATATCTAGTGATATAGCAAATACTAAAAGCATCTATAGAAATTCATTGCAAATGATTTTACTATAGGAATGCATTAGAAATGATTTGAATACTAGCTCTTTATGGAACCTGAATATTATGGCTAGGATTTATGAAACAAATCCATCCAAACTTTCATTCCTCTAATGATTCCATATCTAGTGATATAGCAAATACTAAAAGCATCTATAGAAATTCATTGCAAATGATTTTACTATAGGAATGCATTAGAAATGATTTGAATACTAGCTCTTTATGGAACCTGGAATATTATGGCTAGGATTTATGAAACAAATCCATCCAAACTTTCATTCCCTCTAATGATTCCATATCTAGTGATATAGCAAATACTAAAAGCATCTATAGAAATTCATTGCAAATGATTTTACTATAGGAATGCATTAGAAATGATTTGAATACTAGCTCTTTATGGAACTTTAATGGAACCTGAATATTATGGCTAGGATTTATGAAACAAATCCATCCAAACTTTCATTCCTCTAATGATTCCATATCTAGTGATATAGCAAATACTAAAAGCATCTATAGAAATTCATTTATGCAAATGATTTTACTATAGGAATGCATTAGAAATGATTTGAATACTAGCTCTTTATGGAACCTGGAATATTATTATGGCTAGGATTTATGAAACAAATCCATCCAAACTTTCATTCCCTCTAATGATTCCATATCTAGTGATATAGCAAATACTAAAAGCATCTATAGAAATTCATTGCAAATGATTTTACTATAGGAATGCATTAGAAATGATTTGAATACTAGCTCTTTATGGAACCTGGAATATTATGGCTAGGATTTATGAAACAAATCCATCCAAACTTTCATTCCAATGATTCCATATCTAGTGATATAGCAAATACTAAAAGATCTATAGAAATTCATTGCAAATGATTTTACTATAGGAATGATTAGAAATGATTTGAATACTAGCTCTTTATGGAACCTGGAATATTATGGCTAGGATTTATGAAACAAATCCATCCAAACTTTCATTCCCTCTAATGATTCCATATCTATGATATAGAAATATGCATCTATAGAAATTCATTGCAAATAGAATTCATTGATTTTAATAAATAGAATACTTTTATGGAACCTGGAATATTATGGCTAGGATTTATGAAACAAATCCATCCAAACTTTCATTCCTCTAATGATTCCATATCTAGTGATATAGCAAATACTAAAAGCATCTATAGAAATTCATTGCAAATGATTTTACTATAGGAATGCATTAGGAAATGATTTGAATATCTATTCCCTCTAATGATTTTATGATAACCTGAATATTATTGGATTTTACTATAGGAATGGATTTTTGAATACTATTTATGAAAATATTATGGCAAATCCATCCAAACTTTCATTCCCTCTAATGATTCCATATCTAGTGATATAGCAAATACTAAAAGCATCTATAGAAATTCATTGCAAATGATTTTACTATAGGAATGCATTAGAAATGATTTGAATACTAGCTCTTTATGGAACCTGGAATATTATGGCTAGGATTTATGAAACAAATCCATCCAAACTTTCATTCCCTCTAATGATTCCATATCTAGTGATATAGCAAATACTAAAAGCATCTATAGAAATTCATTGCAAATGATTTTACTATAGGAATGCATTAGAAATGATTTGAATACTAGCTCTTTATGGAACCTGGAATATTATGGCTAGGATTTATGAAACAAATCCATCCAAACTTTCATTCCTCTAATGATTCCATATCTAGTGATATAGCAAATACTAAAAGCATCTATAGAAATTCATTGCAAATGATTTTACTATAGGAATGCATTAGAAATGATTTGAATACTAGCTCTTTATGGAACCTGGAATATTATGGCTAGGATTTATGAAACAAAATCAAACTTTCATCCCTCTAATGATTCCATATCTATTACTAAAAGCCTATAGAAATTCTAAATGATTTTTTACATATCTTAGAAATGATTTGAATACTAGCAAATGGAATAAAAGGATTTATGAAACAAATCCATCATTTCATTCCTCTAAATTCCATATCTAGTGATATAGCAAATGATTTTTCATTGCTATATAGGAATGCATTAGAAATGATTTGAATACTAGCTCTTTATGGAACCTGAATATTATGGCTAGGATTTATGAAACAAATCCATCCAAACTTTCATTCCCTCTAATGATTCCATATCTAGTGATATAGCAAATACTAAAAGCATCTATAGAAATTCATTGCAAATGATTTTACTATAGGAATGCATTAGAAATGATTTGAATACTAGCTCTTTATGGAACCTGAATATTATGGCTAGGATTTATGAAACAAATCCATCCAAACTTTCATTCCCTCTAATGATTCCATATCTAGTGATATAGCAAATACTAAAAGCATCTATAGAAATTCATTGCAAATGATTTTACTATAGGAATGCATTAGAAATGATTTGAATACTAGCTCTTTATGGAACCTGGAATATTATGGCTAGGATTTATGAAACAAATCCATCCAAACTTTCATTCCTCTAATGATTCCATATCTAGTGATATAGCAAATACTAAAAGCATCTATAGAAATTCATTGCAAATGATTTTACTATAGGAATGCATTAGAAATGATTTGAATACTAGCTCTTTATGGAACCTGAATATTATGGCTAGGATTTATGAAACAAATCCATCCAAACTTTCATTCCCTCTAATGATTCCATATCTAGTGATATAGCAAATACTAAAAGCATCTATAGAAATTCATTGCAAATGATTTTACTATAGGAATGCATTAGAAATGATTTGAATACTAGCTCTTTATGGAACCTGGAATATTATGGCTAGGATTTATGAAACAAATCCATCCAAACTTTCATTCCCTCTAATGATTCCATATCTAGTGATATAGCAAATACTAAAAGCATCTATAGAAATTCATTGCAAATGATTTTACTATAGGAATGCATTAGAAATGATTTGAATACTAGCTCTTTATGGAACCTGGAATATTATGGCTAGGATTTATGAAACAAATCCATCCAAACTTTCATTCCTCTAATGATTCCATATCTAGTGATATAGCAAATACTAAAAGCATCTATAGAAATTCATCAAATGATTTTATATAGAAATTCATTTTATGGAACAAATGATTTTGAAACAAATATCCAAACTTTCATTCCTCTAATGATTCCATATCTAGAATGCATTAAAAGAAATTCATTTGAATACTAGCTCTTTATGGAACCTGAAATATTATGGCTAGGATTTATGAAACAAATCCATCCAAACTTTCATTCCCTCTAATGATTCCATATCTAGTGATATAGCAAATACTAAAAGCATCTATAGAAATTCATTGCAAATGATTTTACTATAGGAATGCATTAGAAATGATTTGAATACTAGCTTTTATGGAACCTGAATATTATGGCTAGGATTTATGAAACAAATCCATCCAAACTTTCATTCCCTCTAATGATTCCATATCTAGTGATATAGCAAATACTAAAAGCATCTATAGAAATTCATTGCAAATGATTTTGCTATAGGAATGGATTAGAAATGATTTGAATACTAGCTCTTTATGGAACCTGGAATATTATGGCTAGGATTTATGAAACAAATCCATCCAAACTTTCATTCCCTCTAATGATTCCATATCTAGTGATATAGCAAATACTAAAAGCATCTATAGAAATTCATTGCAAATGATTTTACTATAGGAATGCATTAGAAATGATTTGAATACTAGCTCTTTATGGAACCTGAATATTATGGCTAGGATTTATGAAACAAATCCATCCAAACTTTCATTCCATATCTAATGATTCCATATCTAGTGATATAGCAAATACTAAAAGCATCTATAGAAATTCATTGCAAATGATTTTACTATAGGAATGCATTAGAAATGATTTGAATACTAGCTCTTTTATGGAACCTGGAATATTATGGCTAGGATTTATGAAACAAATCCATCCAAACTTTCATTCCTCTAATGATTCCATATCTAGTGATATAGCAAATACTAAAAGCATCTATAGAAATTCATTTTTTACTAAATGATTTTACTATATGGAATGCATTAGAAATGATTTGAATACTAGCTCTTTATGGAACCTGGAATATTTTACTGGCTTAGGATTTAATGAAACAAATCCATCCAAACTTTCATTCCCTCTAATGATTCCATATCTAGTGATATAGCAAATACTAAAAAGCATCTATAGAAATTCATTGCAAATGATTTTACTATAGGAATGCATTAGAAATGATTTGAATACTAGCTCTTTATGGAACCTGGAATATTATGGCTAGGATTTATGAAACAAATCCATCCAAACTTTCATTCCTCTAATGATTCCATATCTAGTGATATAGCAAATACTAAAAGCATCTATAGAAATTCATTGCAAATGATTTTACTATAGGAATGCATTAGAAATGATTTGAATACTAGCTCTTTATGGAACCTGAATATTATGGCTAGGATTTATGAAACAATCCATCCAAACTTTCATTCCTCTAATGATTCCATATCTAGTGATATATAGCAAATACTAAAAGCATCTATAGAAATTCATTGCAAATGATTTTACTATAGGAATGCATTAGAAATGATTTGAATGCTTTGAAATATTTAAATAGCTTTTATGGAACCTGAATATTATGGCTAGGATTTATGAAACAAATCCATCCAAACTTTCATTCCCTCTAATGATTCCATATCTAGTGATATAGCAAATACTAAAAGCATCTATAGAAATTCATTGCAAATGATTTTACTATAGGAATGCATTAGAAATGATTTGAATACTAGCTCTTTATGGAACCTGGAATATTATGGCTAGGATTTATGAAACAAATCCATCCAAACTTTCATTCCTCTAATGATTCCATATCTAGTGATATAGCAAATACTAAAAGCATCTATAGAAATTCATTGCAAATGATTTTACTATAGGAATGCATTAGAAATGATTTGAATACTAGCTCTTTATGGAACCTGGAATATTATGGCTAGGATTTATGAAACAAATCCATCCAAACTTTCATTCCCTCTAATGATTCCATATCTAGTGATATAGCAAATACTAAAAAGCATCTATAGAAATTCATTGCAAATGATTTTACTATATATTAGGAATGAATGGCATTAGAAATGATTTGAATACTAGCTCTTTATGGAACCTGGAATATTATGGCTAGGATTTATTCCTCTCTAATGAAATCTAAATCCATCCAAAAAGCTTATAGATTCCCAAATGATTTTACTAATGATTCCATATGGAACCTGGAATATTATAGTGATATAACAAATCCAAACTTTCAAATGATTCATCTATAGAAATTCATAGAAATTCATTGCAAATGATTTTACTATAGGAATGCATTAGAAAATGATTTGAATACTAGCTCTTTATGGAACCTGGAATATTATGGCTAGGATTTATGAAAACAAATCCATCCAAACTTTCATTCCCTCTAATGATTCCATATCTAGTGATATAGCAAATACTAAAAGCAAAGAAATTCCAAATGATTTTACTATAGGAATGCATTAGAAATGATTTGAATACTAGCTCCTGGAATATTATGGCTAGGATTTATGAAACAAATTCCAAACTTTCATTCCCTCTAATGATTCCATATCTAGTGATATAGCAAATACTAAAAGCATCTATAGAAATTCATTGCAAATGATTTTTACTATAGGAATGCATTAGAAATGATTTGAATACTAGCTCTTTATGGAACCTGAATATTATGGCTAGGATTTATGAAACAAATCCATCCAAACTTTCATTCCTTCTAATGATTCCATATCTAGTGATATAGCAAATACTAAAAGCATCTATAGAAATTCATTGCAAATGATTTTACTATAGGAATGCATTAAAATGATTTGAATACTAGCTCTTTATGGAACCTGGAATATTATGGCTAGGATTTATGAAACAAATCCATCCAAACTTTCATTCCTCTAATGATTCCATATCTAGTGATATAGCAAATACTAAAAGCATCTATAGAAATTCATTGCAAATGATTTTTACTATAGGAATGCATTAGAAATGATTTGAATACTAGCTCTTTATGGAACCTGAATATTATGGCTAGGATTTATGAAACAAATCCATCCAAACTTTCATTCCTTCTAATGATTCCATATCTAGTGATATAGCAAATACTAAAAGCATCTATAGAAATTCATTGCAAATGATTTTACTATAAGAATGCATTAGAAATGATTTGAATACTAGCTCTTTATGGAACCTGGAATATTATGGCTAGGATTTATGAAACAAATCCATCCAAACTTTTATTCCATCTAATGATTCCATATCTAGTGATATAGCAAATACTAAAAGCATCTATAGAAATTCATTGTAAATGATTTGACTATAGGAATGCATTAGAAATGATTTGAATACTAGCTCTTTATGGAACCTGGAATATTATGGCTAGGATTTATGAAACAAATCCATCCAAACTTTTATTCCCTCTAATGATTCCATATCTAGTGATATAGCAAATACTAAAAAGCATCTATAGAAATTCATTGCAAATGATTTTACTATAGGAATGCATTAGAAATGATTTGAATACTAGCTCTTTATGGAACCTGGAATATTATGGCTAGGATTTATGAAACAAATCCATCCAAACTTTTATTCCCTCTAATGATTCCATATCTAGTGATATAGCAAATACTAAAAGCATCTATAGAAATTCATTGCAAATGATTTTACTATAGGAATGCATTAGAAATGATTTGAATACTAGCTCTTTATGGAACCTGGAATATTATGGCTAGGATTTATGAAACAAATCCATCCAAACTTTTTATTCCCTCTAATGATTCCATATCTAGTGATATAGCAAATACTAAAAGCATCTATAGAAATTCATTGCAAATGATTTTACTATAGGAATGCATTAGAAATGATTTGAATACTAGCTCTTTATGGAACCTGGAATATTATGGCTAGGATTTATGAAACAAATCCATCCAAACTTTCATTCCATCTAATGATTCCATATCTAGTGATATAGCAAAAGCATAAGAAATTTGAAACCATATATTCCATCAAATATTGCTATAGAAATTCATTGCAAATAATAGGATGCATTAGAAATTTTGATTGCAAATGATTTTACTATCTAGGAATGCAAATTAGAAATGATTTGAATACTATAGGAATGCATTAGAAATGCTCTTTATGGAACCTGGAATATTATGGCTAGGATTTATGAAACAAATTCAAACTTTCATTCCTCTAATGAAATCTAAATCCATCTATAGAAATTCAAAATGATTTTTACTATTTATTCCTCTTTAAACCTGAATTCCATAAACTTTCATTCCTTCTAATGATTCCATATCTAGTGATATAGCAAATACTAAAAGCATCTATAGAAATTCATTGCAAATGATTTTACTATAGGAATGCATTAGAAATGATTTGAATACTAGCTCTTTATGGAACCTGGAATATTATGGCTAGGATTTATGAAACAAATCCATCCAAACTTTCATTCCCTCTAATGATTCCATATCTAGTGATATAGCAAATACTAAAAGCATCTATAGAAATTCATTGCAAATGATTTTACTATAGGAATGCATTAGAAATGATTTGAATACTAGCTCTTTATGGAACCTGAATATTATGGCTAGGATTTATGAAACAAATCCATCCAAACTTTTATTCCTCTAATGATTCCATATCTAGTGATATAGCAAATACTAAAAATGCATCTATAGAAATTCATTGCAAATGATTTTACTATAGGAATGCATTAGAAATGATTTGAATACTAGCTCTTTATGGAACCTGAATATTATGGCTAGGATTTATGAAACAAATCCATCCAAACTTTTATTCCCTCTAATGATTCCATATCTAGTGATATAGCAAATACTAAAAGCATCTATAGAAATTCATTGCAAATGATTTTACTATAGGAATGCATTAGAAATGATTTGAATACTAGCTCTTTATGGAACCTGGAATATTATGGCTAGGATTTATGAAACAAATCCATCCAAACTTTTATTCCTCTAATGATTCCATATCTAGTGATATAGCAAATACTAAAAGCATCTATAGAAATTCATTGCAAATGATTTTACTATAGGAATGCATTAGAAATGATTTGAATACTAGCTCTTTATGGAACCTGGAATATTATGGCTAGGATTTATGAAACAAATCCATCCAAACTTTTATTCCCTCTAATGATTTTATATCTAGTGATATAGCAAATACTAAAAGCATCTATAGAAATTCATTGCAAATGATTTTACTATAGGAATGCATTAGAAATGATTTGAATACTAGCTCTTTATGGGACCTGGAATATTATGGCTACGATTTATTAAACAAATCCATCCAAACTTTTATTCCCTCTAATAATTTCATACCTAGTGATATAGCAAATACTAAAAGCATCTATAGAAATTCATTGCAAATGATTTTACTATAGGAATGCATTAGAAATGATTTGAATACTAGCTCTTTATGGAACCTGGGGTGTTATGGCTAGGATTTATTAAACTAAGCCCGGTACACATTGCACAATGTTAGAGACCATAATGTTTTCATACATTAATAACTTTAGTTAATTTGCAGTATAAGCATCAAAAGCCCACGGTAATGAAAATGTTCCATTATGGTGTGAAAGTGCCCGATTATTTCGAAAATTGCATTAAAAGTTTGCGCACTATTACCGTTTAGGAGTTATGAACAATGTAAGTCCGACTTCTGCGTCGCATCGACAGAATGGCTGCCATTGCTGACTTTGTTTACATACGTTTGCCTCGAGTAGTTATGCGCGGAAGCTTCACTCGTCTTGATTACTGCGCAATGAACGAAGTTTAAAATGAATGCGCGATTCCAATTATAGCAGTAAAAAATGACAAAACGAAAAATAAAATCAAAATTACATTTTAAAATAACTTTCGCGAAAACTGCGCAGTAATCAAAGCGTGTAAGATGATACGAAAAGCATTAAAAAGGCCGTTAACTAAGTAAGCTTCCGCGCATTACTACTCGGGGTAAACCTATGTAAACAACGCCAGTAATGGCGGTCGGAGAACGTGAAAGAGATCGAACTTACATCGAGCGCAAACTTTTCTTCCATAATGGAACATTTTAATTACCGTCGACTTATACTGCAAATTAACCATAATTTTTTTTTCTCTTTTGCCATGTGGTTGAAGTAGCTGCGGAATTTTTCTAGAGTGGCTCAGACACGAAGTCTCCAATCTTAGAACTGCGACAAACATCGTGACATCAGAAATACGTGGGTGTAGGGTTAAGGTTAGAAATACGTGGGTGTGTAGGGTTAGGGTTAAGGTTAGAAATACGTGGGTGTAGGGTTAGGGTTAAAAATACGTGGGTGTAGGGTTAGGGTTAAAAATACGTGGGTGTAGGGTTAGGGTTAGAAATACGTGGGTGTGTAGAGTTAGGGTTAGAAATACGTGGGTGTAGGGTTAGGGTTAGAAATACGTGGATGTAGGGTTGGGGTTAGAAATACGTGGGTGTAGGGTTAAGGTTAAAATACGTGGGTGTGTAGGTTAGGGGTTAAGGTTAGAAATACGTGGGTGTGTAGGTTAGGGTTAAAAATACGTGGGTGTAGGGGTTAGGGTTAGAAATACGTGGGTGTGTAGGGTTAGGGTTAGAAATACGTGGGTGTAGGGTTAGGGTTAGAAATACGTGGATGTAGGGTTAGGGTTAAAAATACGTGGGTGTAGGGTTAAGGTTAGAAATACGTGGGTGTGTAGGGTTAGGGTTAAGGTTAGAAATACGTGGGTGTAGGGTTAGGGTTAAAAATACGTGGGTGTAGGGTTAGGGTTAGAAATACGTGGGTGTGTAGGGTTAGGGTTAGAAATACGTGGGTGTGTAGGGTTAGGGTTAGAAATACGTGGATGTAGGGTTAGGGTTAAAAATACGTGGGTGTAGGGTTAGGGTTAGAAATACGTGGGTGCAGGGTTAGGGTTAGAAATACGTGGGTGTAGGGTTAGGGTTAGAAATACGTGGGTGCAGGGTTAGGTTTAGAAATACGTGGGTGCCGGGTTAAGGTTAGAAATACGTGGGTGTAGGGTTAGGGTTAGAAATACGTGGGTGTAGGGTTAGGGTTAGAAATACGTGGGTGCAGGGTTAGGGTTAGAAATACGTGGGTGTAGGGTTAGGGTTAGAAATACGTGGGTGTCGGCAACTACCATAACTGCTCACATGAAGTGTAAACGGAAGCAACCACAAAACACGAACAGGCATTTGAATATTCATCGAATTGGATAAAATAAAACACACATATATACATTTTGTTTTTATTTTCATTGATCAATGAGTGTATTCCATTTTTATTGATCAACAACTCTATAGCTGAATGAGAAAATTATTTATATGGCATATATGATTTTCAATATAATTTCCTTCTTTGTCAATGCACCTGATTCAGTGGTGAATATTTATATACATTTTAAGTTTGTCTCTACAGTTTAATGAGAAAAAACGCATTTCTGGTACACAACAAATATTTCAATTTTAACCTATTCCCCTTGGCCTTACCTATTGCTGTAATTAATTTGGTAATGAATATAGATACATCAAATCTATATATCTATCCATCTATTTATCTACCTATATATCTTGAAAGATAGAAGTATTAAAGGAATGAGATAGATAGATAGATAGATAGATAGATAGATAGATAGATAGATAGTGAACAGACTGAGATAGATAGATAGATAGATAGATAGATAGATAGATAGATAGATAGATAGATTAAAGGAATGAGAAAGAAAGATAGAAATATTAAAGGAATGAGATAGATAGATAGATAGATAGATAGATAGATAGTGAACAGACTGAGATAGATAGATAGATAGATAGATAGATAGATAGATAGATAGATAGATAGATAGATAGATTAAAGGAATGAGAAAGAAAGATAGAAATATTAAAGGAATGAGATAGATAGATAGATAGATAGATAGATAGATAGATAGATAGTGAACAGACTGAGATAGATAGATAGATAGATAGATAGATAGATAGATAGATAGATTAATAGAATAAAGGAAAGAGAAAGATAGAAATATTAAAGAAATAAGAGATAGATAGATAGATAGATAGATAGATAGATAGATAGATAGATTAAAGGAATGAGAAAGAAAGATAGAAATATTAAAGGAATGAGAGATAGATAGATAGATAGATAGATAGATAGATAGATAGATAGATAGATTAAAGGAAAGAGAAAGAAAGATAGAAATATTAAAGGAATGAGATAGATAGATAGATAGATAGATAGATAGATAGATAGATAGATAGATAGATTAAAGGAATGAGAAAGAAAGATAGAAATATTAAAGGAATGAGATAGATAGATAGATAGATAGATAGATAGATAGATATCACTTGCATGCAAGAACCTTTTTATTGATTCATAACATCCTAAACCGAAGCCGTTGGCAAATGAATTTCTGTGTTTAAATAAACAAGTCCTCGCGATTCCCAGTCATTGACAATATCCAACATCCCTTACATCTCGACATTCAGTACTTGTTATTTTAAATATCTTCCTGTATTTTTCATTGGCGCGTCATTACACTTGGGTCAAACTTATTTTTTATTATCTTATTATTTTTAACCCAATATCAAAATGCTGTCTTCTTTGACAACCTCGATAATTCGGGCGGCCTTAGAAAATCATTTTCTCTGTGACAAGTATTCTTTTATTGTGCTTGCGAAAAACAACTTATTCTTTTAAAACCTGTTCGACTTGTGGTTTTTGAGTGAACAATCGTTTTAATTCAAAAGCACGCTTTCCGCTCTCTTGCGTTTCATAATTTAAAATAGTGCAAAGGAATTATTATCATCATGAGAGCTGTTTCGACTTGAACGCAGGCTACAAATCAGTTGTGATTTCTCATCTTCAGCAACTTTCTAAATAACTCTTCTTATCTGTTTTCTCCAAACCTCCCTGTTCTTTGCCAACTGACGAAACTTCTACAAGTCTTCCAAGCTCTTCAAAGGTTATAGTTTTACGGCAAATGATAGAATTTTATTAAAAGTTCTTTTAATGCCGTTGTTCATTAGCTAAGTAACAAATTTTATATTTGTATTCATTTGTAGCAAAGATCCGAATGTAAATTGAATTTTTTTTTTTTTAAAAAAGCAAAGCTTTACACCAATCATAGTAATATCTGCAACCTTTGTCAACAAGAAAAGTTAGCTATAATAATATTTCCAAACTAAAAAATCATTTGAATGAGAGATCGGAAATTATGACACGTTGCATACACACTAAAAAGTTCCTTTTTTATATTGTATAAACTAGGATGATAAGAAAGTATGTACATTTCATTTAACCCCAATCCAATGCTTTTCTCCTTCTCCTCCTCATCCTCCTCATCCTCCACTTCCATCACATTTCACGTCATGTGTTCATTTATTTATTTACTGTTAAATAATAAGTGATCATTAATTAAAAAAAAATAAAGCATTTGGAAATCAATTGACCAAAATCGCCTGAAGATATCGAAAGGTTGAAACCGATGTAGCGTAAACGGTTGATTTCCTAATTTTCTATACTTAAAAGCTCTACATGTTAAATTGTTTATCTTTTTATACGTGTATTGCTCACTTTTTTAATACTACTGTTTCTTGGTCTAACTCAACTGTAACTATTAACTTTATATATATATATATATATATATATATATATATATATATATATGTGTGTGTGTGTGTGTGTGTGTGTGTGTGTGTGTGTGTGTGTGTGTGTGTGTGTGTGTGTTCTCGAAATATATTTATGCTCTCGAAATAGCTGGAGTGAGCTCTCGGAGAGGAAGGGGTGATTTTTATAAACAGTGGCTGCTGCTGCTAATGCAATGCTCTTCAACTAGAATCGAGCTCTCCTAGCCACTGACGTCTTTCGTATAGTAAAATCGTTAAAAGTTCCCTTTCTCTCTGCCGTGCGGCGATAGCTTGGGAGTAGAATCACTGACTGATGCCAAATCGGTCGGGTTTCGATCCCGGCTTGAAACAATCGGATGTCTAACCACACTGATGAGCTGTGATACAGCGAAATAGTCTGTCTGTGGATGAATATATATATATATATATTAATGTATGTATAGTAATGTATTAATCATATATATGTAAGGTGCGATGGGTAAATAGTCGCGTTGTTTGTTTTTGATTCTGTCGACTGCACAGTATAGTAGGGTCAGTTGGGCACCATTTGGGAGAAGAAGACCACCATGACGCAATTCACTACGCCAGAAATTTGGAAATGGTATGCTGTACCGCTTGGCAATCGCGCCGGAAGCTCCAATACGAACATTTCAGAGTGTTTGAGTGTCAGTCTGAAGGCAGTGCAGAGGATTTGAAAAGAGCTGGATGAGGCTAATGGTGTTTACAAGAGCATGGCAGTTCGAAAACTCTCTCTGATTGTTTTGATAAGGAAAAAACTCCAGAATTTGTTGGTGGGGGCCTCAGACTCAACACAAGCAGGAGAATGCAGTCATAGCTGTCAGACAATTTCTGCAACCACATCACCCCTTACATCTTGGCCACCTAACTCCCCAGACTGAACCCCCCCCCCCATTATTATGTGTGGGGCGCAGTTGAGCAAGAGACCTACAAAACTCCTCGTAACACCAAAGATGCTCTGAAGGAAAGGATTATGGCAGCTTTCACCAACTTAAAAAAATGTATTCAAAACTATTAGTAAAAACCTAGATATTTTAAACTATCTACTGTAACCATTTTAAAACATTTGTGCAGTACTCATAACTAATTTTATTACGAGTTGGTTTCAATTTTTTATATAGATAGCTTCAGAATCTTTTAGTTTATGCTTAGGTTTTAACTAATACGTTGAATAGTTTTTTTTTGTTTTTTCAAAAATATTTAGACACTGCAATAACTTAGTTACCTCCATTGACGTTTACACGTGTGCCTAAATGATAAAATAATGAACACAACAATTTCTTGTCCTAGAAATAACAAGACCCTGATGATGACATTGTGCTAATGTCGAAAGTACTCGGAATGAAATGAATACGCGTCAACATGATAATTTTCTTTCTTTCTTTAATAAGGATCAACATGATAATTTGTTCTTTCATTTATATGCAATATCTGTGTGTGTGTGTGTGTGTGTGTGTGTGTGCATTAGCTTTTCTAATTAAATAATGTCATAGTTTTATTGCATTTTTTATTTTACGATTCAGAGCGGATTTTCGGTAAATGGTGTTTCTGTTTGATAAATGCAAATTGATGATTTAAATTCTCCAAGGACTCCTGCTTTTAACTAATGTGAAAATTCTAGAATTTTAATTTCTCGAAATTTCTTAAAATTAAGTAAGTGGGGGTAGCATATGTGACAGAAAATATATATTTTCACCAAGATTTTATAAAAATGAAAATTTCAAAAGTAATTTAATTCCTTTGTGAACAAGTCCTAAAAATTTAATTGAAATCTGACAATTATTTGATTTTTGGATACAATTTCCGAAACAATGTGTTGTTTACCGAAAAAAAAAAAGCTAAATTTCCTAATAGTAATCTTTGACCCACCAGCTAAAAAAACGCAAGACAAAAAGATTTTTAACCAAAATTTCGAATGTGCTAGAAATGATTTTAAAAATTAATAAAATAATCGAAAGATATTTTGATCTTTTCTCTTAATTATAAACATTTTTGACGATAAAACTCTCTCTCTCTCTCTCTCACTCACACACACACACACGCACACGCACACACACACACACACACACACATACGTACCTACATAGAAATCGCTAAAAACTCAACCGAAAATATGCCCGAAAATGTAAAACAGTTTTATCGTCAAAATCGCTCTGTAATTATTAAGAGAAAAGATCAAAGTATTTTTTTTTATATTTAGTTACATTTTTTACTCGTTTACGAAATTTTTATTAAAAAAAACTTGTTTGTCTTGTCAGCGGGTGTACTAACTTTGAGTATAGTAAATTTTCGCCACTTTTTATGTGGTGACATGCACTTTAATTTGGAAAATCTTGCAAGAGTCAAATAATTGTTGGATTTTATTGAAATATTCAGGACTTATTTACAAAT
Organism: Acanthosepion pharaonis; assembly: GCA_903632075.3. Classification (NCBI taxonomy): domain Eukaryota; kingdom Metazoa; phylum Mollusca; class Cephalopoda; order Sepiida; family Sepiidae; genus Acanthosepion; species Acanthosepion pharaonis. The sequence goes on along the minus strand of CAHIKZ030000046.1, from coordinate 1,905,824 downwards.
GAATGAAATTATTTTAGAAATGTCTCCTATTAAGAAAATCTTGGCAAAAATATTTTTTAACATGTTTCAATTTCTTACATAATTTTATGAAAACTTTACATTCAACTTGATAATTTTTAGTGACTATTAGTTAAAATCAAAATTCATTTGAGAATTTAAATCACCTATTTGTTATTTTTTTTTGTTAATTTTTTTTGGGGGGTGGTTGCAAAATCAGACCCCGTCTTATCGAAAATTTGCTCTGAATCGAAAAGTAAAAAACGCAATAAAACATTATTAAATTAAAGAAAGTTTTAAATTGCTTTTATGAAAAATAAAGGACAATATTGTCTTAAGGAAAACATTTTCGGTGAAAAATGAATTTTTACAAGATGAGTTTTCATTTTTTTTTTAATTTTAATTATATATATTATGAAATAGACTAAGTCCGACAATTATTTAAATTTAATATTTTTAATTTTCTGTATCGTGTGTGTGTGTGTGTGTGTGTTTAAATATAATTTTTTTTTTTGTTTATACGTCATTTTTATAGAAACAAATGCTCTGTTTATAATAAACAGTAGTAACAACATTTACCAGCCTGACGGTTCATGTAGGATACAGGTTCGATTCCTTGTCGGAGGACACATATTTTCTATTAAATTTCTCGGACATTCAGGCCGGTAAATGTAGTTAATATTAATTTTTGAAATTTTTATTTTTATAAAATCCTGTGAGAATCGAACTCACAGATCTCTTGCTACTTGTTACTTTTTCCATTACCGAGCGCCTATATATATGCTAATCTGTTTTTTATGGCCACTTTCCATATCGCAAGCTGACCAGTTAACAATTGAATCTACAAGCGTCAGTTGTCCTGGCAACTCGTGACCTCGCTAAGCGCTCTTTTTACTCGCATTTCAATCAAACCAAACATTTTACTTACAATACAATAACACATTACCATGTTTTTAAATTATAACTGCCGATCAAATCGGCCTCTCCATAAATTGTTGTGTCAAATCACGATCCCGATCGTTTTTTTTTTTTTTTTTCAGCTTTAAATAAGAACACTGATAAAAAGTGACAACTCGTGTCAGTGCAGATTAATACAAACAACTGTGATATAGCCGGTGTCCCAGGCTGATAGACGGTCAGGTTCGTCCAGTCACCCACATTATTTATTTATTTTCCTTCAGTTCCAATCCAAGTTATGTTCCCTGATTTTTATAGCCTCGGTAAATTCAGAGTGAAAAAATTTGATGGCCACAATGACGAAGTAAGTCAATTTTCTTTAAAAAAAAAATGTTTATGGATTTTTCCCGTAAATGTTTTTTTTTTCTAAACTTTCTTTCTTTCTTTCTTTCTTTCTTTCTTTCTTTTTCTTTCTTTCTTTTCCAACTTTTCCTTCGTCCTTTCTTTCACATTTTCCTTCTTTTTTTTTTTCACCATGTTTGGTTCTTTCTTTCTTTCTTTTTTCTTTTTTTTTTCTTTCTTTTCCCACCTTTCTTTCGTTTTTTTTTTTTTCTTTTTTTTCTTTCTTTCGTTTCTTTCTTTCGCATTTTCTTTCTTTCTTTTCCCACCTTTCTTTCGTTTTTTCTTTCTTTTCACATTTTCCTTCTTTTTTTCTCATCTTTCTTTTGTCTTTTCCTTTTGTCTTTCTTTCGCATTTTTCTTTCTTTCCTTCCTTCTTTTGCGTTTTCTTTCTTTCTTTTTCCACCTCGGTTAGTTTCTTTCTTTCTTTCTTTCTTTCTTTTTCTTCCTTTCTTTCTTTCTTTCTTTCTTTCTTTCTTTCTTTCTTTCTTTCGCCCTTCGTTTTTTTCTTTCGTTTTTCTTTATATTTTTTAAGTTTAAGACTTGTTTAAATTGAAGGACATTATTTTATATAGAAATGTATTTTCCTGGTGCAGTTTGTTTTGCTGTTTGTGAAAAGAAACTTAAATTTCTTTGAGAATATTTTCGTTTTAAAATTTAAAAGGTTTTAAAGCGGAAGCTGGTGAATTGGCATTAAAGTGGGTGTCCGATTTACAATTTACCTAAACTAAACCCTAACTTTATCTCCAGAAAAATTTAAATGCAATGTCAATCGCTATCTACTGTTTCCTGATTACTTTTTTTCTCTTTCCGTTCAGTATTAATGTTACTGCTCCTAATTCTTCCACACTCAGTAACCGCTTGTGTCTTAGTGGCTTTATTGCTTTGCATGGGTGAAACCGATTTTTAAAAAAGGGTTATGGCATCAAAATGTTCAGTTTATACGCCGACTGCATCTCTGCAAACGGGTAAAACATGCGTCCTCGGACAGGAATCGAACCTGTATCCTATACGGAACCGTCATATAGCCTGACGTGCCTTAACCGACTGGGCCACAGAGAGGCGTTCGGTTTTCCTGCTTTAAAACACAATTCTCCATGATTTTCTCTCATACATTCATATCTGCTCAATGCGTATCCAAATATAAACAAATGACGTCACACATTAAGGCACGTCAGGCTATATAACGGGTTATATGACGGTTCCGTATAAGATACAGGTTCGATTCCTGTCGGAGGACGCATATTTTCTATGAAAATTTCTCGGACATTCAGGCCGGTAAATGTTGTTTAATACTGTTTATTACAAATAGTGCATTTACTTAAATATTTGTATCTATAAAAAAAAGAACGTATAAACATAAAAAATGTCTTATGAAAAAAAAATAATTGAATATTATACAAAAGAAGTTTTAGATACAATTGACTGTGTCAGAAAAACACTTAAAATTTTAATGAAATTCTCGAATTTCAATAAGTCCATTTTTTTTGTTATTGTTTTTTTTTTTTTTGTTACTGTTTTTTTTTTTTTTTTGTCCGTCTTTATGAGAATGTGATATTTTAAATTACAGAAGAAAAAAAAGTATATTTTATCGAGTTAATAACTTCTTATCAGGCTTGGTGATAGAGTCTATAGTTTTCGGGTTAGAGTGTTGGGTGGGGTTTGAAGGTTAGGTTTGTTTACTGAGTTACTAGTTACATAGAATAAAAAAGTCTTTTTAGGTTTCCGTACTTTTAAATTATGGATTAACGGGAAAAAGACTCGCTACTTTTATTAACACTTCCGCTGCTGTGAACGTACTTTCTTCTTCTATGTGCCGTGTCCCTTCAAGGCATTAATGGTCATGGCTCTCCACAATTTCTTGTCTTTTGTAACTCTTAATAAATTTTGTCTTTTTATCTCTCCTAAATCTTATCAAACCATCCATTTACTCAAGATCACGAGGTAGGTTATGTGTTGTTTTTTTCTGTCTCTCTCTTGCCTTCAATCTGTCATGTGAGTATTGAATTTTCCAAGCCCCCTTTCCTCTTTATGTGTCCTAGAAATTTCAACTGTCTCTTTCTGATGTTAATTAGAAGTTACCTTTTTTTTTTACCATTTTTCATTAAAACTTTATGGTTGCTCACATGTTCGGTTCATGGTATTCTCTGCATCCTTCTGTAGAACTACATTTCTCTAGTCTCTTCTTCATTTGTAAGTCCATATAGGAGGACTGGTATTATATAGGTGTAAACTGTCCATATAGGAGGACCGGTATTATATAAGTGTAAACTGTCCATATAGGAGGTCTGGTATTATATAAGAGAAAATTTTCGTGAGAAACAATGAAAAAAGTAATTTTTTCGTCGTTTCTCACGAAAATTTTCTGTTTCTTAATACTTTGCTTAGCTTTCGGAAGACATCTTTCTCTATCCCAATGCGCCTTCGAATATCAGTGTCGCACTTTCCATCTTCTGTTAAAACATTTCCCAGATATTTAAACCGCTGTACTTGTTTGGTTTTGCTATCTCCAGTTTGTAATTTGCATGTTGGGTTGTCCCTTTTGCTAACAACCATGCATCCTGTCTTCTTACAACTGATGATTAGTCCTTTCTTCTCTCTTTCCTTTACTACCTTCTGTAGTAGTTTCCGTTCTGTGTTTGCTATCAACATTGTGTCATCTGCTTATCTTAGCCATTAGAAATCGCTTTGTTTACGTTTTGATACGAAACTGAGCCGATATGAAATTTCGAGAACCCGTGACAAGAAGTATTTCAGTATTGCTTGATAGGCGAAACCATTCGTGTGCAGAGTCGGTCTAAAGCACGTCGGATCTAACGACGGTTTCTCCTGCTAAAGTGTGAGTTCAATACCTGGCTAAGGTAGTGGAGAACTTGGAGGGGGGAAATTAACTGATAACTGACATCCATTAGACATGACATGTGGAACTAGAATAGTCTACCCCAGTGAGCGAAATAAAGGGTTCAGTACAACATTCCAACAACCTGAAGAAGGCTGGAGTGTACAACGGCCGAAACGTAGTGATAAATATGGCGACAAAATTAGGACAATAGTCCGAATAATGTAAAAAGTGTATATAATACCTCATCTCAGAAATATAAACAGATACAGATTTACTCCTATTGCGAAAAAATATGAAATAAAATTTCAGAGTTTAGGCGGAGACTTTAGAAGTACAGAGTTGAAGTAGACTTTAAAAGGAACTGGAAGCCCAATCCTAAACAGGAAACAATGGATAAAACTATACCCCTGTTCAAAAGAGCGGGGTGTAGTGTGAACCAGACGACAGGCGAACCTATTTACTCCTATTAAAATTTGCGTTATAAACTAACTGGCGCTTCGTTCTATTTCCAAACCTGCGTCGACAAATAATAATGAACAATACGGCCTATTTTCTGATGTTGTCTTTTTATTATATTGCATCTTGGAAATGTTGTTAAGTTTGTCTCTACTGCAAACTGTCAGTTAGAAGCCAAAATGGCGGCGCCCATGAGAAATCACTGTTAGTATCTTTACCGCCGTTTATTTCCAGTATATCGTAATTTCCTATTCTTTCTCAAATGAGCCAGTACTGCCAGGCAACAATGTTATAACAATGTAGCAGTGAAAATGTTAAAAACAACCTCTAAATGAGTCACAATTTTGTTTTTTATAATTACCTGAAAAAACGCAGTTCATATTCATTCAAAGCACATAAAAGTAAGTACCTAAAAATGAAAAATCTTTCTATTTTAGTTTTAATTCCAAGTTAATAGATTTAGTTTAATATTTCAAATAAGCAAAATACAAAACTAAACTAAATTCAAAACTAAATTAAATTGATTGGAATTTTTTTTTTTTTTGATTATCAGTAAAATCTCTAAAATCGTCCATATTGATAAATCTATCAACACAACAAATGTCTTTATCAAAAAAATCTTTCGAAAATAAAATATACTTTTTTAAAACATTATTTGAGAAAAATTAATTAAAAGCGCTAAACCTTAGCGACCCACTGTTTCATCGAGAGCAGACGTTCTACTCATAGCGGATGGACTAGTCCATATTTCAATAATAATGTAGAGAAGGTTAGACAGTTTTTCTACACAGTATCTCCCTTTTTAAAATACGTATTCTCTTTGAATATGTATTTTCTTTTTGGGGAGAGGTTCAATTCAAACATTTCCCGAGGATTTCCTTTTTTTTATTGATACGGCGCGTTTGACTATTTATAATTGGAGTTGACGAGTCAAAAGTATCATACAGCACTTCCGTCGGTAAATTTTTTTGTTGGGTTTTTATTTCATTGGCATATCTTGACTTTTATATCCCCAATTTCGACCTTGTACCATAGACATCATTCTACCAATGCGATTTACTATTTCACCACCTTCCCAACTTCCTTGCCTTGACTTGCAAATTATGAAGAAAACCTTATCTCCAGCTTTGAAAGATGTTATCGTTAATTTCGTACTATGCCAACTTTTTATTTTGCTTCTAGGTAGTAATTTGTCAAATACCCATTTAATTTTGCCGGCAAAAATTAGTTCCGTTTATGACATCCTCGATACAGTATTAGGGTTAGAAGTCAGTTTATAAATTTTCAAAAAAACTGTTGAAGCGTTACTTCGCCCGCCTCCTCCCCATTTGATTTCTTTAATGCCCTTTTGAACGTATCAACAAAACGTTCAGTTTGACTATTTGATCTTAGGTAGTATGTCGGCCTTGTTATATGTTCAACGGCATAATTCTTGCAAACATTTTGAAAGTCACTCGAAGTGAATTGCGTGCCATTATCAGGCATCATAGTGTCTGGAACTCTAAATCTCGAAAGCAGTTCATAAAGAAAACTTATAGTTACTATATAAGTAGGTCTTCTACACTTAAACATTTCAGTTCATTTTAAATGGCTGTCGACGACAATCAAGAAATATACCAGCTATTCAAACGTCCCGCGTAATCAACATACGACCTACACCAAGCTTTATCAGTGTTAGGCCAGGGTTGATAATTTACAGGTGGTAATTTTGCCGCTAGAGCACAACCTCTGCATAACCTAACCAAATTTTGACTGTCCTAGTCTATTTGTCATGGGTCCTTACCTATAACTACAGAATGAACTCTTCCTAACACTATGTATACTACGCCTCTCAAGAGAGAGGGTCGATTCAAGCCGAGCTTCTCGGCTTGACGGTCGAACTTTCTGCCTCTGGGCAGAAAGGAACCCGGACGAGGTTCCGCCGAAGGGCAGAATCTCGTTCGGGGTGAATGACCTACCCGATCTCGTTTTTACGAGTTATACGGGCATATTTTTGGCTGAGCCTACGGGCTCAGGAAACCCACGATAAAAATGACCTTGTGTCGCATGCAACCCTCGTGGGGGGTGGCTGAATACTGATTCAAGCCGAGCTTCTCGACTTGACGGTCGAACTTTCTGCCTTTGAGCAGAAAGGAACCCGGACGAGGTTCCGCCGAAGGGCAGAATCTCGTTCGGGGAGAAATGACCTACCCGATCTCGTTTTTACGAGTCATACGGGCATATTTTTTGGCTGAGCCTACGGGCTCAGGAAACCCACGATAAAAATGACCTTGTGTCGCATGCAACCCTCGTGGGGGGGGGGCTAGATACTGATTCAAGCCGAGCTTCTCGACTTGACGGTCGAACTTTCTGCCTCTGAGCAGAAAGGAACCCGGACGAGGTTCCGCCGAAGGGCAGAATCTCGTTCGGGGTAAATGACCTACCTGATCTCGTTTTTTACGAGTCATACGGGCATATTTTTGGCTGAGCCTACGGGCTCAGGAAACCCACGATAAAAAATGACCTTGTGTCGCATGCAACCCTCGTGGGGGGTGGCTAGATACTGATTCAAGCCGAGCTTCTCGGCTTGACGGTCGAACTTTCTGCCTCTGGGCAGAAAGGAACTCGGACGAGGTTCCGCCGAAGGGCAGAATCTCGTTCGGGGTGAATGACCTACCGATCTCGTTTTTACGAGTTATACGGGCATATTTTTGGCTGAGCCTACGGGCTCAGGAAACCCACGATAAAAATGACCTTGTGTCGCATGCAACCCTCGTGGGGGGGTGGCTAGATACTGATTCAAGCCGAGCTTCTCGACTTGACGGTCGAACTCTCTGCTTTTGAGCAGAAAGGAACCCGGACGAGGTTCCGCCGAAGGGCAGAGTTTCGTTCGGGGAAAATGACCTACCCGATCTCGTTTTTGCGAGTTATATGGGCATATTTTTGGCTGAGCCTACGGGCTCGGGAAACCCACGATAAAAATGACCTTGTGTCGCATGCAACCCTCGTGGGGGGGTGGCTAGATACTGATTCAAGCCGAGCTTCTCGACTTGACGGTCGAACTTTCTGCCTCTGAGCAGAAAGGAACCCGGACGAGGTTCCGCCGAAGGGCAGAATCTCGTTCGGGGTAAATGACCTACCCGATCTCGTTTTTTACGAGTCATACGGGCATATTTTTGGCTGAGCCTACGGGCTCAGGAAACCCACGATAAAAATGACCTTGTGTCGCATGCAACCCTCGTGGGGGTGGCTAGATACTGATTCAAGCCGAGCTTCTCGGCTTGACGGTCGAACTTTCTGCCTTTGAGCAGAAAGGAACCCGGACGAGGTTCCGCCGAAGGGCAGAATCTCGTTCGGGGTGAATGACCTACCGATCTCGTTTTTACGAGTTATACGGGCATTTTTGGCTGAGCCTACGGGCTCAGGAAACCCACGATAAAAATGACCTTGTGTCGCATGCAACCCTCGTGGGGGGGTGGCTAGATACTGATTCAAGCCGAGCTTCTCGACTTGACGGTCGAACTCTCTGCTTTTGAGCAGAAAGGAACCCGGACGAGGTTCCGCCGAAGGGCAGAATCTCGTTCGGGGAAAATGACCTACCCGATCTCGTTTTTGCGAGTTATATGGGCATATTTTTGGCTGAGCCTACGGGCTCGGGAAACCCACGATAAAAATGACCTTGTGTCGCATGCAACCCTCGTGGGGGGGTGGCTAGATACTGAATCAAGCCGAGCTTCTCGACTTGACGGTCGAACTCTCTGCTTTTGAGCAGAAAGGAACCCGGACGAGGTTCCGCCGAAGGGCAGAATCTCGTTCGGGGAAAATGACCTACCCGATCTCGTTTTTGCGAGTTATATGGGCATTTTTTGGCTGAGCCTACGGGCTCAGGAAACCCACGATAAAAATGACCTTGTGTCGCATGCTACCCTCGTGGGGGGTGGCTAGATACTGATTCAAGCCGAGCTTCGACTTGACGGTCGAACTTTCTGCCTCTGAGCAGAAAGGAACCCGGACGAGGTTCCGCCGAAGGGCAGAATCTCGTTCGGGGTAATGACCTACCCGATCTCGTTTTTTACGAGTGATACGGGCATATTTTTGGCTGAGCCTACGGGCTCAGGAAACCCACGATAAAAATGACCTTGTGTCGCATGCAACCCTCGTGGGGGTGGCTAGATACTGATTCAAGCCGAGCTTCTCGACTTGACGGTCGAACTTTCTGCCTCTGGGCAGAAAGGAACTCCGGACGAGGTTCCGCCGAAGGGCAGAATCTCGTTCGGGGTGAATGACCTACCCGATCTCGTTATTACGAGTTATACGGGCATATTTTTGGCTGAGCCTACGGGCTCAGGAAACCCACGATAAAAAATGACCTTGTGTCGCATGCAACCCTCGTGAGGGGGGGCTAGATACTGATTCAAGCCGAGCTTCTCGACTTGACGGTCGAACTCTCTGCTTTTGAGCAGAAAGGAACCCGGACGAGGTTCCGCCGAAGGGCAGAATCTCGTTCGGGGTGAATGACCTACCCGATCTCGTTTTTACGAGTCATACGGGCATATTTTTGGCTGAGTCTGGGGCTCAGGAATCCCACGATAAAAAATGACCTTGTGTCACATGCAACCCTCGTGGGGTGGCTAGATACTGATTCAAGCCGAGCTTCGACTTGACGGTCGAACTCTCTGCTTTTGAGCAGAAAGGAACCCGGACGAGGTTCCGCCGAAGGGCAGAATCTCGTTCGGGGTGAATGACCTACCCTATCTCGTTTTTACGAGTTATACGGGCATTTTTTGGCTGAGCCTACGGGCTCAGGAAACCCACGATAAAAATGACCTTGTGTCGCATGCAACCCTCGTGGGGGGTGGCTAGATACTGATTCAAGCCGAGCTTCTCGACTTGACGGTCGAACTCTCTGCTTTTGAGCAGAAAGGAACCCGGACGAGGTTCCGCCGAAGGGCAGAATCTCGTTCGGGGAAAATGACCTACCCGATCTCGTTTTTGCGAGTTATATGGGCATATTTTTGGCTGAGCCTACGGGCTCAGGAAACCCACGATAAAAATGACCTTGTGTCGCATGCAACCCTCGTGGGGGGGTGGCTAGATACTGATTCAAGCCGAGCTTCTCGACTTGACGGTCGAACTTTCTGCCTCTGAGCAGAAAGGAACCCGGACGAGGTTCCGCCGAAGGGCAGAATCTCGTTCGGGGTAAATGACCTACCCGATCTCGTTTTTTACGAGTTATATGGGCATTTTTTTGGCTGAGCCTACGGGCTCAGGAAACCCACGATAAAAATGACCTTGTGTCGCATGCAACCCTCGTGGGGGTGGCTAGATACTGATTCAAGCCGAGCTTCTCGGCTTGACGGTCGAACTTTCTGCCTCTGGGCAGAAAGGAACCCGGACGAGGTTCCGCCGAAGGGCAGAATCTCGTTCGGGGTGAATGACCTACCGATCTCGTTTTTACGAGTTATACGGGCATATTTTTGGCTGAGCCTACGGGCTCAGGAAACCCACGATAAAAATGACCTTGTGTCGCATGCAACCCTCGTGGGGGGTGGCTAGATACTGATTCAAGCCGAGCTTCTCGACTTGACGGTCGAACTTTCTGCTTTTGAGCAGAAAGGAACCCGGACGAGGTTCCGCCGAAGGGCAGAATCTTTCGTTCGGGGAAAATGACCTACCTGATCTCGTTTTTTTTGCGAGTTATATGGGCATATTTTGGCTGAGCCTACGGGCTCAGGGAAACCCACGATAAAAATGACCTTGTGTCGCATGCAACCCTCGTGGGGGGGTGGCTAGATACTGATTCAAGCCGAGCTTCTCGACTTGACGGTCGAACTTTCTGCCTTTGAGCAGAAAGGAACCCGGACGAGGTTCCGCCGAAGGCAGAATCTCGTTCGGGTAAATGACCTACCCGATCTCGTTTTTTACGAGTCATACGGGCATATTTTTTGGCTGAGCCTACGGGCTCAGGAAACCCACGATAAAAATGACCTTGTGTCGCATGCAACCCTCGTGGGGGGGTGGCTGATACTGATTCAAGCCGAGCTTCTCGGCTTGACGGTCGAACTTTCTGCCTTTGAGCAGAAAGGAACTCGGACGAGGTTCCGCCGAAGGGCAGAATCTCGTTCGGGGGTGAATGACCTACCGATCTCGTTTTACGAGTTATACGGGCATATTTTTTGGCTGAGCCTACGGGCTCAGGAAACCCCACGATAAAAATGACCTTGTGTCGCATGCAACCCTCGTGGGGTGGCTAGATACTGATTCAAGCCGAGCTTCTCGACTTGACGGTCGAACTCTCTGCTTTTGAGCAGAAAGGAACCCGGACGAGGTTCCGCCGAAGGGCAGAATTTCGTTCGGGGAAAATGACCTACCCGATCTCGTTTTTGCGAATTATATGGGCATATTTTTGGCTGAGCCTACGGGCTCAGGAAACCCACGATAAAAATGACCTTGTGTCGCATGCAACCCTCGTGGGGGTGGCTGAATACTGATTCAAGCCGAGCTTCTCGACTTGACGGTCGAACTTTCTGCCTTTGAGCAGAAAGGGAACCCGACGAGGTTCCGCCGAAGGGCAGAATCTCGTTCGGGGTGAATGACCTACCCGATCTCGTTTTTACGAGTTATACGGGCATTTTTTGGCTGAGCCTACGGGCTCAGGAAACCCACGATAAAAATGACCTTGTGTCGCATGCAACCCTCGTGGGGGTGGTAGCTAGATACTGATTCAAGCCGAGCTTCTCGACTTGACGGTCGAACTCTCTGCTTTTGAGCAGAAAGGAACCCGGACGAGGTTCCGCCGAAGGGCAGAATCTCGTTCGGGGGAAAATGACCTACCCGATCTCGTTTTTACGAGTTATATGGGCATATTTTTTGGCTGAGCCTACGGGCTCCAGGGAAACCCACGATAAAAATGACCTTGTGTCGCATGCAACCCTCGTGGGGGGGGTGGCTAGATACTGATTCAAGCCGAGCTTCGACTTGACGGTCGAACTTTCTGCCTCGGAGCAGAAAGGAACCCGGACGAGGTTCCGCCGAAGGGCAGAATCTCGTTCGGGGTAAATGACCTACCCGATCTCGTTTTTTACGAGTTCTACGGGCATTTTTTGGCTGAGCCTACGGGCTCAGGAAACCCACGATAAAAATGACCTTTGTGTCGCATGCAACCCTCGTGGGGGGGTGGCTAGATACTGATTCAAGCCGAGCTTCTCGGCTTGACGGTCGAACTTTCTGCCTCTGGGCAGAAAGGAACTCGGACGAGGTTCCGCCGAAGGGCAGAATCTCGTTTGGGGTGAATGACCTACCCTATCTCGTTTTTACGAGTTATACGGGCATTTTTTGGCTGAGCCTACGGGCTCAGGAAACCCACGATAAAAATGACCTTGTGTCGCATGCAACCCTCGTGGGGGGGGGACTAGATACTGATTCAAGCCGAGCTTCTCGACTTGACGGTCGAACTCTCTGCTTTTGAGCGGAAAGGAACCCGGACGAGGTTCCGCCGAAGGGCAGAATCTCGTTCGGGGTGAATGACCTACCCTATCTCGTTTTTACGAGTTATACGGGCATATTTTTTGGCTGAGTCTGAGGGCTCAGGAAACCCACGATAAAACTCGACCTTGTGTCATATGCAACCCTCGTGGGGGGGTGGCTAGATACTGATTCAAGCCGAGCTTCTCGACTTGACGGTCGAACTCTCTGCTTTTGAGCAGAAAGGAACCCGGACGAGGTTCCGCCGAAGGGCAGAATCTCGTTCGGGGTGAATGACCTACCCGATCTCGTTTTTACGAGTTATACGGGCATTTTTTGGCTGAGCCTACGGGCTCAGGAAACCCACGATAAAAATGACCTTGTGTCGCATGCAACCCTCGTGGGGGGGTGGCTAGATACTGATTCAAGCCGAGCTTCTCGACTTGACGGTCGAACTTTCTGCCTCTGGGCAGAAAGGAACCCGGACGAGGTTCCGCCGAAGGCAGAATCTCGTTCGGGGTGAATGACCTACCCGATCTCGTTTTTACGAGTTATACGGGCATATTTTTGGCTGAGCCTACGGGCTCAGGAAACCCACGATAAAAATGACCTTGTGTCGCATGCAACCCTCGTGGGGGTGGCTAGATACTGATTCAAGCCGAGCTTCTCGACTTGACGGTCGAACTTTCTGCCTCTGAGCGAAAAGGAACCCGGACGAGGTTCCGCCGAAGGGCAGAATCTCGTTCGGGGTAAATGACCTACCCGATCTCGTTTTTTACGAGTCATACGGGCATATTTTTGGCTGAGCCTACGGGCTCAGGAAACCCACGATAAAAATGACCTTGTGTCGCATGCAACCCTCGTGGGGGGGTGGCTAGATACTGATTCAAGCCGAGCTTCTCGGCTTGACGGTCGAACTTTCTGCCTCTGGGCAGAAAGGAACTCGGACGAGGTTCCGCCGAAGGGCAGAATCTCGTTCGGGGTGAATGACCTACCCGATCTCGTTTTTACGAGTTATACGGGCATATTTTTGGCTGAGCCTACGGGCTCAGGAAACCCACGATAAAAATGACCTTGTGTCGCATGCAACCCTCGTGGGGGGGTGGCTAGATACTGATTCAAGCCGAGCTTCTCGACTTGACGGTCGAACTCTCTGCTTTTGAGCAGAAAGGAACCCGGACGAGGTTCCGCCGAAGGGCAGAATCTCGTTCGGGGTGAATGACCTACCCGATCTCGTTTTTACGAGTCATACGGGCATATTTTTGGCTGAGTCTGAGGGCTCAGGAAACCCACGATAAAAATGACCTTGTGTCACATGCAACCCTCGTGGGGTGGCTAGATACTGATTCAAGCCGAGCTTCGACTTGACGGTCGAACTCTCTGCTTTTGAACAGAAAGGAACCCGGACGAGGTTCCGCCGAAGGGCAGAATCTCGTTCGGGGTGAATGACCTACCCTATCTCGTTTTTACGAGTTATACGGGCATTTTTTGGCTGAGCCTACGGGCTCGGGAAACCCACGATAAAAATGACCTTGTGTCGCATGCAACCCTCGTGGGGGTGGCTAGATACTGATTCAAGCCGAGCTTCGACTTGACGGTCGAACTTTCTGCCTCTGAGCAGAAAGGAACCCGGACGAGGTTCCGCCGAAGGGCAGAATCTCGTTCGGGGTGAATGACCTACCGATCTCGTTTTACGAGTCATACGGCATTTTTTGGCTGAGCCTACGGGCTCAGGAAACCCACGATAAAAATGACCTTGTGTCGCATGCAACCCTCGTGGGGGTGGCTAGATACTGATTCAAGCCGAGCTTCTCGGCTTGACGGTCGAACTTTCTGCCTCTGGGCAGAAAAGGAACCCGGACGAGGTTCCGCCGAAGGGCAGAATCTCGTTCGGGGTGAATGACCTACCGATCTCGTTTTTACGAGTTATATGGGCATTTTTTTGGCTGAGCCTACGGGCTCAGGAAACCCACGATAAAAAATGACCTTGTGTCGCATGCAACCCTCGTGGGGGGTGGCTAGATACTGATTCAAGCCGAGCTTCGACTTGACGGTCGAACTCTGCTTTTGAGCAGAAAGGAACCCGGACGAGGTTCCGCCGAAGGGCAGAATCTCGTTCGGGGAAAATGACCTACCCGATCTCGTTTTTACGAGTTATACGGGCATTTTTTGGCTGAGCCTACGGGCTCAGGGAAACCCACGATAAAAAATGACCTTGTGTCGCATGCAACCCTCGTGGGGGGTGGCTAGATACTGATTCAAGCCGAGCTTCTCGACTTGACGGTCGAACTTTCTGCCTCTGAGCAGAAAGGAACTCGGACGAGGTTCCGCCGAAGGGCAGAATCTCGTTCGGGGAAAAATGACCTACCTGATCTCGTTTTTTACGAGTTATACGGGCATATTTTTGGCTGAGCCTACGGGCTCAGGAAACCCACGATAAAATGACCTTGTGTCGCATGCAACCCTCGTGGGGGTGGCTAGATACTGATTCAAGCCGAGCTTCTCGACTTGACGGTCGAACTTTCTGCCTTTGGGCAGAAAGGAACTCGGACGAGGTTCCGCCGAAGGGCAGAATCTCGTTCGGGGTGAATGACCTACCGATCTCGTTTTTACGAGTTATACGGGCATATTTTTGGCTGAGTCTACGGGCTCAGGAAACCCACGATAAAAATGACCTTGTGTCGCATGCAACCCTCGTGGGGGGTGGCTAGATACTGATTCAAGCCGAGCTTCTCGACTTGACGGTCGAACTCTCTGCTTTTTGAGCAGAAAGGAACCCGGACGAGGTTCCGCCGAAGGGCAGAATTTCGTTCGGGGAAAATGACCTACCCGATCTCGTTTTTTACGAGTTATACGGACATTTTTTGGCTGAGCCTACGGGCTCAGGAAACCCACGATAAAAATGACCTTGTGTCGCATGCAACCCTCGTGGGGGTGGCTAGATACTGATTCAAGCCGAGCTTCTCGACTTGACGGTCGAACTTTCTGCCTCTGAGCAGAAAGGAACCCGGACGAGGTTCCGCCGAAGGGCAGAATCTCGTTCGGGGTGAATGACCTACCCTATCTCGTTTTTACGAGTTATACGGGCATTTTTTGGCTGAGCCTACGGGCTCAGGAAACCCACGATAAAAATGACCTTGTGTCGCATGCAACCCTCGTGGGGGGGTGGCTAGATACTGATTCAAGCCGAGCTTCTCGACTTGACGGTCGAACTTTCTGCCTCTGGGCAGAAAGGAACTCGGACGAGGTTCCGCCGAAGGGCAGAATCTCGTTCGGGGTGAATGACCTACCCGATCTCGTTTTTACGAGTTATACGGGCATATTTTTGGCTGAGCCTACGGGCTCAGGAAACCCACGATAAAAATGACCTTGTGTCGCATGCAACCCTCGTGGGGGGGCTAGATACTGATTCAAGCCGAGCTTCTCGACTTGACGGTCGAACTTTCTGCCTTTGAGCAGAAAAGGAACCCGGACGAGGTTCCGCCGAAGGGCAGAATCTCGTTCGGGGTAAATGACCTACCCGATCTCGTTTTTGCGAGTTATATGGGCATTTTTTGGCTGAGCCTACGGGCTCAGGAAACCCACGATAAAAATGACCTTGTGTCGCATGCAACCCTCGTGGGGGGGTGGCTAGATACTGATTCAAGCCGAGCTTCTCGACTTGACGGTCGAACTTTCTGCCTCTGAGCAGAAAGGAACCCGGACGAGGTTCCGCCGAAGGGCAGAATCTCGTTCAAAATGACCTTACCCTATCTCGTTTTTACGAGTTATACGGGCATATTTTTTTGGCTGAGCCTACGGGCTCAGGAAACCCACGATAAAAATGACCTTGTGTCGCATGCAACCCTCGTGGGGGGTGGCTAGATACTGATTCAAGCCGAGCTTCTCGGCTTGACGGTCGAACTTTCTGCCTCTGGGCAGAAAGGAACTCGGACGAGGTTCCGCCGAAGGGCAGAATCTCGTTCGGGGTGAATGACCTACCCTATCTCGTTTTTACGAGTTATACGGGCATTTTTTGGCTGAGCCTACGGGCTCAGGAAACCCACGATAAAAATGACCTTGTGTCGCATGCAACCCTCGTGGGGGGGGCTAGATACTGATTCAAGCCGAGCTTCTCGACTTGACGGTCGAACTCTGCTTTTGAGCAGAAAGGAACCCGGACGAGGTTCCGCCGAAGGGCAGAATCTCGTTCGGGGTGAATGACCTACCCGATCTCGTTTTTACGAGTCATACGGGCATATTTTTGGCTGAGTCTGAGGGCTCAGGAATCCCACGATAAAACTCGACCTTGTGTCACATGCAACCCTCGTGGGGGGGTGGCTAGATACTGATTCAAGCCGAGCTTCTCGACTTGACGGTCGAACTCTCTGCTTTTGAGCAGAAAGGAACCCGGACGAGGTTCCGCCGAAGGGCAGAATCTCGTTCGGCGTGAATGACCTACCCGATCTCGTTTTTTACGAGTTCTACGGACATTTTTTGGCTGAGCCTACGGGCTCAGGAAACCCACGATAAAACTCGACCTTGTGTCACATGCAACCCTCGTGGGGGGGTGGCTAGATACTGATTCAATCCGAGCTTCTCGGCTTGACGGTCGAACTCTCTGTCTCTGAGCAGAGAGGAAACCGGACGAGGATCCGCCGAAGGGCAGAATCTCGTTTGGGGAGGTTGACCAACTCGATCCCGTTTATACGGGTTCTACGGGCTCGGGAAACCCACGTTAAACTCGGCCTTGTGCCATATGCAACCCTCGTGGGAGGGTGGCTAGATACCGAATCAAGTCGAGCTGATTGTAGTTCACTCCAAACCAGACTGACAGTCATACTAACACCTTCCACATCTTGTATTTTTATTTCGTGTAATATATCTTCGTTATTTCTTCTCTTGTGTTCATGTTGTTCTTCCTTGGTCCTAACCTGGACCATAACAGACACATTATAGAAGATTGCATTGATAGGTACATGGACACTGTCATGGGTCCTTACCTATAACTACAGAATGAACTCTTCCTAACACTATGTATACTATGCCTCTCAAGAGAGAGGGTCGAATCGAGTCGAGCCGATAGTATTTAACTCCAAACCAGACTGACAGTCATACTAACACCTTCCACATCTTGTATTATTATTTCGTGTAATATACCTCCGTTATTTCTTCTCTTGTGTTCGTGTTGTTCTTCCTTGGTCCTAATCTGGTCCATAACACTATTTTAGGCCAGTATACGTTAATTCTCATAAGGGATTTCATTTTTGACATTTCTGTATGTCCAACATGAAACTGCTTTAAAATTATTTTTTGTAAAGAAACTGGAATTACTATTCATTCCGTGTACATAAGTATTTCATAACTGATGGAAAAAGACTTATTGTTTTCAATAACACCTGGTTTATTTTTTTCTTTCTTTCCATCTCAATTTTACGGCATTTTTCATTTTTAAAATGCATTCATTTTTCTTGGATTGTATTTTAATTTCGTCCAAAGTCACGGGTCTTATTGTGTTACACGAACACAAGTTTTATTTTATTTTCAGAAATTATAGAAGTAATCACTGTCTCCTCGAAAGGTTCCTTAAATTTACGATTAATCTAGATAAACCATCAGCATATACACCAATTTCTTTGATGGTAAATACTCTATTTGAAAATTATAGTTTAGCAAAATCGCACCCCAACGTTGCAACCTATTGGCAGTATGTGTCGGAATACCATTTTTAGAACCCAAAATTCAATAATGGGCGGTGATATGCATGCAGACTAAATTTCCTACCGAGTATCATTTTGTGAAATGTTTTCACTGCAAAAATAATAGCTAGCACTTCTTTTTCGATTTGACTATTTTTTTTCAGTCGTTATTAGTGTTCTTGACGCATGGGCAACTGCTTTTATTTTAATATCCTTGAATTTATGACAAATAACTGATGCTACTATTATTTCTAAATCAGGATTCAAATGCGTTAACGATAATTCAGATGTTAATATGTTCATTATGTTTTCAAAAGAGTTTTGTTATTCACCGGACCAATTCCACACTACACCTTTTCAATAATTTATTTAAAGGTTTTCAATGTATGCATGTTTGGCACATAAAGATTGTAATAGCTTGTGAGCTCTAGAAATGATTGTAAAGTAGCAGAGTTTATCGGGGCAGGCATATTTTAATAGCACTCGTCCTTGATGGGTCTGGTCTACGCCCATTAGCCTCAATTATTTTTCCCGAGTATTTTATATTGCTCCTGAAAAAATGGCATTTCTCCTCAGTGAGTTTGAACAAAGATTCCCTATTCTCTGGAATACTTGTATGTGTTCTAAATGTTGTCTTCTAATTTCGCTTTTTATGGGTACTATAAAGTCTAGATCAGCTAGCATCGTATGCATTACATGAAGGGAAATGCTAAGTGCCACTTTGGTTCCGAATGGTAGCCTGTTAAAACTGTATAGAAGCTAGGGTGTGCTAATTGTTAACAATTTTCAACATTTTTTATTCACTTCAAGTATGCGTCTGACAGGTCAATTTTTGAAAACATTTCTCTGTAGCCCATATGAAATTAGACATTCAGAATCCTGTTATGAAACTGCAACTAACTGCCGCTGTCTCTGTTGGCCGCTCCTTGACGTTGTGGAGAGACTTGCACGACATACTTTTATTTTATCATCTTTGAATTTATGACAATAACAGCTCCAATGCAAAATCAATAGCATCTGATGCTACAATTATTTCTAAATCAACATTGAAATGCGTTAACATGTTCTTTGTCTTCAAAAGACTTTTTTTCAGTAATTTATTTATAGGCGTTGTCAGTTTATGCATGTTTGGCTCACAAAGATTGTAATAGCTTGCGAGCCCTAGAAATGATTGTAAAGTAGCAGCGTTTGTCGGGGCGGGCATATTTTTAATAGCACTCGTCCTTGATGGGTTAGCATAAGTAACAAAATCTTCGTCATCTTTTTGTAAGTTTGAAGCATTGCCAACGGAGCAATCTTTTACTGAAAATTTGAGACAAAATTAAGTTTCATCAAACGTAATATTTCCTGGTTTTTCAGGTAAATGTAATTACAATATTTTTCGGGCTCTGATAGACACATTTTCCTTAAAAGTAATGGTACTTTTTTTTTTCAATCTGATCATTTTTGAAAATTTCTTCATACCTTCTGTAATACAGCAAAAATGTAACGCCACCTTCGGGGTTATATAAAAATTCGCCAGTGGAGTTCGCGACCGCATCAGGCGTAAATGAAACTGTAGTACTGGTTCCATTTGCTTTATGTAATATTTCTTTAAACATCCTTGTCTGGTGTTACAATATTTGTAGCATTTGTTGTTATTTTTGTTGTTGTTACTGTTGCTGCTGTTGTTCCAGCAACAGTTTAACATCGATTTCTAAGTTCTCCATATTGCGAATCCAATCCTTGGTTGACGTGAGTTCAAATCTCCTTACAACGTCGGAATTATAATTTTTTTCAAACGTAAATGCCGAATATTCGTCCCCACTGTTATAAAATTTATATAACGTACAGGTCCCGTTCCTTAACCAGAGAAGGCGGTTTCACACGAACGCCATAGAGATATCGCTAAATATTATTCCTTATGTTTATGATATAATGGAATATGCATACACCTGTGTCCCCCTCACTGGAATATGATTGGCTGGTGTCCGTCATAAATACCGACGGACGTGTAGGAGAGTCAAAGAGCCTTAGTCTGAGAGCTAAGTCTATAACGACGCCCATTGGACTACGCCATTGATCTACACTTCTTACCTGTGACTACGACGCGCACCAGTCGATTACTGCTACCATATTCTACTTGGTTATAATAGCCAAAACCACTTAGCTACTTCGTTCAAATATATCCCTTTCCGGGATATATCACTTTCTCTCTTCCCTTCCCTTCCTTTCTTTCTCTCTTTCCTTCCTTCCTTCCTCTTTCTTTTCTTTCTCTCTTCCCTTCCCTTCTTTCTCTTTCCTTTCTTTCTCTCTTCCCTTCCCTTCCCTTCCTTTCTTTCTGATATAATGGAATATGCGTACACCTGTGTTCCCCCTCACTGGAATATGATTGGCTGGTGTCCGTCATAAATACCGACGGACGTGTAGGAGAGTCAAGAGCCTTAGTCTGAGAGCTAAGTCTATAACGACGCCCATTGGACTACGCCATTGATCTACACGTCTTACCTGTGGGACATATCAGTTTATTATAATTTTAAGAGACTGAAGCCTTTATTATAATAACCAAGGATTTTCCAACAATATATATGCAGCTAAATTACGAATATAATAATGGACAAAAATTACTGAAAAATACACTAACCTGTCTATCACTGTTTCTCGTAGAATCCCTAGCGACCCCTTGCGGAACCCTAGGGCCTCGGGAAACATTGGTTAAGAAACACTGCACAATATAATTGAAAAGTTTTTATAACGTTCATAGTTGCTGGTTAGTAAGACTGTAAGGAAAACACTGAAAAGGAAAAGGTTGAGCGAAGAAGGGTTTAATCACATGAGAACATGGATTGAGAATACAATAGTTCAGGGTGACAAACGTATGTCTGGAAAGTGCTATGCCTTTACCTTTTTTTTCCACTGTTCCATGAGCTGATGTTTTACTTACTCATAGCAGATAGACGAGTCCCCGTGTCAATAAAAGTGCACAGAAGGTTAGACAGCTTTCATACACAATAAACTCTTGTAATAGTTTTCATGTCTCAGGGAAACTCTACATGAAACTTATTATATACCTGTTATGGTCCGGTTCCTTGTACCACGATGATAGTCGAAGGTAGAACCAATAAAGAAGAACTCGAACACAGGTATGGAATAACACAGATATATTACAAACAGGAATATATACAGAGAAGTAGAAAGTGTTAGTATGAACAATCAGGTTTAGTAGAGAGAACAATGTAGTCTCGACCAGTATCACTATTCCAATGTCTTGCAGTAATTGTCTGAACGCGACTCTGTTTCGGACTGCCTCTGATTCGACTCTTGACTCGACTTGAACTACTGACGATATTCAGTCACCCCTCACGAGGGCGTCATGTGGCACAAGGCCGGTTTAACGTGGGATCTCCGAGCCCGTGGGATCTCCGAGCCCGTGGGATCTCCGAGCCCGTGGGCTCGTCCAAAAAATAGGCCCATTAAACCCATATAAACGGGTTCAGGGTCGGTTTACATCCCCGAAAGAGAATCCGCCCTACGGCGTAGCCTCTTTCGGGTTCCTCCCCGCCCGAAGGCAGAGAGTTCAACCGATCAGCCGGTCAAGACTTGAACTACTGACGATATTCAGTCACCCCCCCACGAAGGCGTCATGTGGCACAAGGCCTTTTTAACGTGGGATCTCCGAGCCCGTGGGATCTCCGAGCCCGTGGGATCTCCGAGCCCCTGGGCTCGGCCAAAAGTATGCCCATTGAACCCGTATAAACGGGTTCAGGGTCGGTTTATCTCCCCGAAAGAGAATCCGCCCTTCGGCGTAGCCTCCTTCGGGTTCCTCCCCGCCCGAAGGCAGAGAGTTCAACCAATCAGCCGGTCGACCGAGATCGACTTGAATTACTGACCCTTGCCTACTCCTGAGGCGCAGTATTTATTAAGTATGGAATAGTCCATTATTATTATTATGGGTAAGACCCCATAACAATACCATTATTAATATCTATCTTTTTTTTATATTTTTATCCTAAGTTCATATGGTAAACATAATATATGGACACTCATCCTTTACTCGAAAGAGTAACTCAATGATACACGAATCCATCGCTTACAGACGGTCCTGTCCCTTAACCAATGAAGGCGGTTTCACACCCACACCATAGAGACATCGCTAAATATTATTCCTCATGTTTATTATAATTTTAAGTAAGATAAGAGCCTTTATTATAATAACCAAGGATTTTCCTACAATATTTATACAGTAAAATTACGAATATAATATGAGACAAAAAATTGCTCAAAAATATATTAACCCGTCTATCACTGTTTCTTGAGGAACTCCTAGCAACCTCTTGCGGAACCCTAGGGTCTCGGGGAATATCGGTTTAGAAACATTATTTTTTTATCTTTCAACTCCAACAAAGGACAACAAGATTTAAAGGAAATAATGTCCATTTCACTAAAGAGTGGTTTGTATCCCTAGCCTTAAATATAAAAAGTAAGATAACTCTATTAACTACAAATTAATAATTTCCCTTAACTTGTCTGCACTCTCTTCCTTCAGCCATACTGGCATATCAACGATGATACTTTAGTAATTGCATTTTTAAATTAATTCCTGCAGATCCATAATATAATTAAAAATAACTTTGTTGAATTTCGAAAGTAAAAAAAAAAACAAAGGACAAGGAAAAAAAGAGTCAAGGAAAAGAAGCCTTTAAGGGGATAATCTATATTGCCTGAAGACAAGCTCCCAATCCAGACGGAGTCTTATAAATGGAGTACCCTGTCTTAACTAAAAACAAGATCATGGATGGAGGCGTGTAAAAGGGGTAACCTGTTTTGCCTGAAGACAACACCCCAACCCAGTCGGAAACATGTAATGGGGTTAACCAGTCATGTCTGAAGACACGATCCGAACCCATACGGAGACATGTAAAGGTTGCAACCTGTCTTGCCTGAAGATAACATCCCAACTCAGACGGAGGCATGTAAAGTGAATAATCAATTTTGACTGAAGACAAGATCCCAACCCAGACGGACTAATGGTTGTAACCTATCTTGCCTGAAGAGAAAAATCCCAATCCCGGCAGAGACATGAAAAACGGGTAACCTGCCTTACCTGAAGACAAGATGCCAATCCCTACGGAAGCATGTAAAAAGAGTAGCATGTTGTTTGAAGACAAGATCCCAACCCAGATATGTAAAGGATCTAACCAATCTTTTCTGAAGAGAAGATCCCAATCCTGACAGGAACATAAATACAAAATCCCAGGCCCGACGAAGCTCTGTGAAGTGGGTAACATGTCTTACCTGAAGACAAGATCCCAGTCCCGACGGAGCTATGTAAACTGACTTCCCAGTCCCGACAGAGCTATGTAAACCTGTATTGCCTGGAGACAAGATCCCAACCCCGACGGATGCATGTAAAAGTAGTAACCTGTCTTGCTTGAAGACAAGCTCCCAGCCCCGACGGAGGCATGTAAAAGGGGGGTAGTCTTTAGAGACATAGCTTCGATGATTTGGTTGTATTTTTTTGTAACTCTCATCAGAAGATTTATATTTGTAAACATATCATTTGTAAAACGTGAAAATCATATATTGACCTCAGAGCCTTTCTTAATGGCATAAGGATTATGACGTAATATAAATTTATCCCGCGACGTTACCTGAACAAAAGCTTAAGGTAATTGATACCTTGGTCTCAAAATGAACTAAGTGAACTCGAAATTAAGCTCTATAGTACGCTTAAAATCTTTTTAGGATATATATAGATATTTTTATCAAACACTAACTCTTGACTTTTCTCTCTTCTTTCTTTTTTTCTCTCTTTTCACTTCTTTTTACTCTTTCACCTTTTTTTCTTCTTTCCTTTCTCTCTCTCTCGCCTATTTCTTTCATCTTTCTCTTTTTTCTTTCCACGCTTCTCTTTTTTTTCTTATTTTTCTCTTTCTCTTTAAGTCTGTCTTCTTTCTTTCTATTTTTCTTCTTTCTTAACTCGTTTCTCTTTTTCCTCTTTCTCTTCTCGTTACTCTTGTTCGTTTGTTGTTTTTGTTCTTTCTCTTTTTCTCTGCTTTCCTTCCTCTTTCTCTTCTTTCTTTCCTTCTTTTTTTCTTTTATTTTTCTTCTTTCTCTTCAAGTATTTCTTCTTCTTCTTCTTCTTCTTCTTCTTCTTCTTCTTCTTCTTCTTCTTCTTCTCATTTTTCTTATTTATCTTTCTATCTTATTTCTCTCTTTCTTCTTATGTTTCGTCTTTCGCTTCAAGCCTTTCTTTTTATCTTATTACTTTTATTAGTGTCTTCTTCCATCTCTCCGTTCTTCTTTTCTCTTTCTTTTTCGTCTTTCTGTTTCTATTCTTCCTGATTTTTCTTCTCTCGTTGATTTTCTTCTTTCTTTCGTTGCTTTTTTTTTCTTTCTCTTCTTACCTCGTGTTTCTTCACGTATTTCTTTCGTTGCTTTTTTTCTTACTTCTCGCGTCTCTTCTTCTTCGACAATGATAACAAATTTAATATCAGTTTAAAAATAACGCCAATATTAAAATAAATACATAAATTTGAAAACTGTCAAAATAAACACATTATAAAATACCTAAAATACTCTGACGTGACAAAAGTCATTTGCGCTTTACTGTTCATGACACGAATTATCGGAACTCGTGTGGAACATAATAGTGGATGTCAGACGGATAGGACATTGCATCTCTGAAATTGTGGATATTAGATATCCTTCAATCTAGGTTTTACGTGTGTAACAAGAATAGATGGCGTTACAGTCCAGTGTGGACAGTGCAGTGGCTGGCTACATGTCTTTAAAGATCGTGAGCAGAGGCGTCTTGCTAGAATTATCTGCAGTATCAGACACGCGACTCAAATCATGTCCACGTCCCAATGCAAGAGGTCCCAGACGCTTACGTAACAGCTCAGTTTAGCGTTCTTTACCATCCACTGGATATGGGAGCAGAAGACCCATCAGGATGCTCCTGTTAACAACACGACACTGCCTTATCTGGAATCGCGACATCGTTAATTGTGCCCTGGAAGAGTGGCGACGGGTGACGTGGTCAGATGAGTCACGGTTTCAGTTGCTTTGTGCCGACGGTAGAGCTCGGATGTGTCAATGACATCAGCTGTCAACGTGGCACCGTGCAAGCTGGCGGTTCTTTTCTTAATGATGTTGGGCACGGTCATGCGACATGTGTTGGGTCTGATGATCCGCCTAAATACATCATTGATCTGCGAAGACTATGTTGCGTCATTTTTAACCTACTCAGTCTTTTCAGTCTTTTTCCACAGTTACCTGGATTTTCTGTATTTGTATTTATTTGTTTTTCTACAACTAACCGGAAGATCGTTTGTCCTATTTTTTACTTTCTATTTTTGCTTATCTAAAATTATATTTGTCAACTTTACATTTTCTATCCTCGTTTATTTTATCAATTCATAATTTAGGTGTTGGTGCTGTCAAATAAGGCAGTATAAATTATTTTAATCTATGTTAAATAATAGCTTCATAATCTCCGAATATCTTAGGCTTAAATCCCAATTTATATTTTAATTTTTTCTTTCTGTTATCTTTATCTAACACTAGCAGTAGAGCCCAGCGTTGCCCGGAGATGTAACAGTAAGAGATAGATCAAGTATCGACCATCATAAAGACTGAAAAATAAAATTGACAAAGATTATTGTTTAAGGTTGACGGACACGCATGTCTTAATTAGATTTTTTTTTTTGTTTTTTGTTTTTTTTTTGCGAATTGGTCAAACTCAAACAAAAACATTGTTTTCAATCGTTATGAGTCTACCGATTGAATAGAATTTTATTATAAACAATTGTCTTGTAAACGGAATTTTTAAAGCATTCTGAATGTAAAATAAAAGAAAAGTGTGCAAGACAATAAGAAACACACTACCTGCCAAAAAAAAACGTGAAGTTTTGTTGAAATCGGTTGAAAAATGTAGGAAATCCGATCCCATATATAAACGAACACACGAACACACACACACACACACACACACACACACACACACACAAATAACCTGGGTTTTATAATAAGTAGAACTCGATATGAGTTGTCCCCCTTTTGTTCTGGCGACAGAATCGTGTTTTATCGTGTTTTCAGATTGATTGTGTTTTTCCAATTTTGGGCGCTGTCAGAACCACCGCAAGGTAATTTTACGCAGTCCTGTGAAGTTTTGTTGAAATCAGTTGAAAAATGTAAGAAATCCGATCCAATATATAAACGAACAGACACACACACACACACACACACACACAATCTGAGTTTTATAATAAGTAAGATTTGTGTTTGGTTATTAATGTACTATTTATCTTTCTTTCTTGTGATTTTTTTTTCTTTATCTAGCCTTTTATATATTAAAAAAAAACATTTTTTTGGAGGGGGAGCTTCTAAAATACGTAATGTATATAAAGTTTAAATATGTACATTATATATGTTTGAAAATTTTTTCGTAGACGTGGGTGATGAACAGGACCCAAGAAGATAAATGACGATTGACATTGCATTTAAAAGATCTTAGTTGACAGGAAAGCAAGAGAGTTCCACAGGCGAGAAGTGCAAAAGAGGAAAGTCAATAGCGGCTCGGACTGAGGAATCGGAGAGCCGAGTTTGTATTTCAGTCGAATCCATTACATTCACTTACGTGCTAATACACTTGGGAAAGATATGAATCCTCCTCTTCTCCTCCTCCCCAGCTATGGGTAAATAGCAGGACAGACCTGGTTCTATAACCTTGGATGGCAACTGGTCTTACCGCAGAAAGAAATGGCAACCTACTGCGGGAAAAAATCTGTCTAGTCAGTCATGTATCGAAAGATACATGATCGTCTAAGCGTGTATCACGCATGCCCCGTAACTAAACTGAAGGATTTCATAATAAAGTTATATTTATTGACTTTGCATTTTCTACTCTCGTTCAATTGTTTTCTAATTGATAGTTTCAAAAAAAAGACAGCATAAATTATTTTAATCTATGTTAAATAATAGCTTCATAATCTCCAAGTATTTTAAGCATAAATCCCGATTCTTATTTTTATTTTTTGTCCCTGTTATCTTTATCTAACATTAACAAACTTTTCGATATTTGTGTTTGGTTATTAATATACTATCTATCTTGCTCTCTAGTGATTTTTTTTCTTTATCTAACTTTTTATATACAAAAATAAAACAATTTTTAGTAAGAGAAAGCGTCTAAAACACGTAATGTACACCCTTGTGCAAATATCATAAACAGAAGGAATAATATTCAGCGATATCTCTATGGCGTTCGTGTGAAACCGTCTTCAATAAAATGATGAAAACTTTCGCAGATTTTGACGTCATTCTTTGACCCTATCCTTACCTTTCTTTCTTTCTTTTTGCCTCCATATTTGTGAATTTAAATAAAAGATTCACTATTTTTATCCATAACGCTGAATATATGAAAATTATTCCCCTTTTTAAAAAGAAATAGTAAAGGGATTTCCTGTTATTTTCTCCATAGTTTTGAATTCAGTGTTACCTTTCTTCTAATCTGATTGGTTGGAGAGTCCAGTCTACCTTGATATTTAACCCATAGGGTGGGTCATTGGGGAGATGGATTCCTGATTTGCCCATGATAAAGGGACACAGCGTCTCCTAGTCCTTGTGGGAGAAGATTTATTTTCCACCCTCCAAGCTCTCTCTCTCTCTCTCTCTCTTTCTCTCTCTCTCTCTCTCTCTCTCTCTCTCTCTCTCTCTCTCTCACAGGCGGGATGCGACGAGCCTCTCACTGCTCTATTGCTACTTCCATAGAAAGTGCTCGGGTGAACTACATTCCTTGATTCCGCCATATCTAATCTTCACGGCTAGGACCCGCCATGCCATTTACATAGTAGCAAATCCATCGGCGAACTTCTTGCAAGGTAAGCTTTCTAACCATTACACCACGTCGAGATGCCCTACGTGGGGATATATATATGTGCAGGGTGAACCTTACTGTAAAAAAAAAAAAAGACTAGGTCAAAATTTTAATCTTGGTTAGTTGATTCCCCATTCTGTTGCCTGCTCAAAATCGCACATGAGAATGTGGATCAACGTTTATATTTTTTAAAATTGTTTTTTTTTAAATTTTGACATTTTTATAAAGTTTTTAAAGTTGTTTTTTTTTTTTTTATGTGACTTTTTCCCTCACTTTTAACTTCCAGATCTGGCCATTGGTTCTTTCTTTTTTTTTATTCTAATTTTTTCTTCTTTTTTTTCTAGTTTCTTTAACCCTCTCCTTACCTTTCTTTCTTTCTTTCTTTCTTTCTTTCTTTCTTTCTTTCTTTCTTTCTTTTATCCGTTTCAATCCCGCGTTTTCCTTCTCAACTCTTTCCCTTTGTTTGTTTGTTTGTTTGTTTGTTTGTTTGTTTCTTTCTTTCTTTCTTTCTTTCTTTCTTTCTTTCTTTCTTTCTTCAATTTCTAACCCATTTTTCATTTTAACTTTCTCTCTCTCTATTTCTTTCTTTCTTCCGTTCCTATCCGACGTTTTCATTTTCAACCCTCTTTTCTCTCTTTCCCCTTCTCCATCTCATTCTTTCTTTCTTTCTTTCATCCGTTTCTATCCCACTTTTTCACTTTCAACCTTCTTCTCCTTTTTCTTTCTTTGGTCTTTTTTTTTCTTTCTTTCTTCCATTTCTAACCAATTTTTCATTTTAACCCTCTCCATCTCTCTATTTCTTTCTTTCATCCGTTCCTATCCGACGTTTTCATTTTCAACCCTCTTTTCTCTCTTTCCCCTTCTCCATCTCATTCTTTCTTTCTTTCTTTCTTTCTTTCTTTCTTTCTTTCTTTCTTTCTTCCGTTTCTATCTTACTTTTTCATTTTCATTTTCTTCTCGATTTTTCTTTCTTTCTTTCTTTCATTCTTTCTTTCTTTCATTCTTTCTTTCTTTCATTCTTTCTTTCTTATCCCTCTTCCTCTAATCATTTCTTTCTTTCTTTCTTCAGAGTCAGGATATAGCATCGGACTTTCAGACAAGCTTATTAACCATCCTCCTAAACCCATCTAACCAGTATCATAACTACATGCATATAAGCCTTACATTGTGTGATTTGCTGTCGAGCTACGAATATAATTATTTCTCTTTTAGGTCAACTGCGTCGCTTTTTCCTCGGATTTTAACATAATGGTGACAGGTTCTGATGATAACAATGTCCGAATCTTCGACACAGACAACTGCCGATTGATACATTATGTAACAGGACATGATGGTGAGTTATTTGAAAAATATTTTCTACCCTTTTTATTCATTTATTTTATTCATAAATCTACATCAGGGATTTTTTTTTCCTTTCAGATTTTTTCCTATCCTCTGTCCTTCCATCCTTTTTTCCCCTTTTGGTTTCCTTCTTTTCTTTTTACTGCTTTTTCTTTCTTTTATCCTAAACTTTTCTTTCTTTCTTTATTTATCTTCTTCTTTATTTCTTTCGCATCCTCTTTCTCTCCTTTTTACTACCAATTTCTTTCTTTCTTTTATCCTAATGTTTTCTTATTTTCTTCAATTATTTATTGATTTCCTTCCTTTATTTCTTTCGTATTCTCTTTCTTTCGTTTCCCACATTTCATTCTTTCGTTCTTTTATTCTATTGTTTTCTTTCTTTCTTTCTTTCTTTCTTTATTTATTTATTTATTTGCTTCTTTATTTCTTTCGCATTCTCTCTCTCTCTCCTTTTTACTACCTTTTTCTTTCTTTCTTTTATCCTAATCTTTTCTTACTTTCTCCAATTTATTGATTTCCTTCTTTATTTCTTTCGCATTCTCTTGTTTTCTTTCCCCACCTTTCTTTCTTTCGTTCTTTTTTTCTTTCTTTCGTGCTTGCTTTCTTTTATCCAGAACTTTTTTTACTGCTCTTTCTTTCTTTCTTTCTTTCTTTCTTTCTTTCTTTCTTTCTTTCTGTATTTACTTATGTCGTTCGTTCGTTCTCTCTCCAAATAACTCAGATTATCCCTTATACTTAGGTAAAATCGAAAGGGATGCTTTTTTTCTTTTTTGCAAAATGAAAGCAAAAAATCACTAACCCCTGTTTTAAAATATTTGCCAAAAGTCAGGAAATTATCTAATTCAAACGACATTAAGACAGAGACCGCCAAGGTTTTCTTCAGTGAGTCTATCAGAATCTTTTCCAATCAAAAAAAAAGGAAGAAAAGTACCCCAACCAAAACTGGAATTATTGATGTCTTCATTTACAACATTTTATATTTCGACTTCAAGGTCCTTGTTGTATTCGATATTTTTTAAGTTTTTAAGTTAATGTCTGCGGCGACTGCCATATCAAAATCATGATTATTATTATTAATGTTTGGGTTTTTATCTGCTATAGACGGCTAGATAATACCAAGGTCGCCCAACATAGATTTGCTAACTCCAAAAGGCTAGGGAAGCTAAACAGCAGACGTCATTCAACAAAAACGAGAGGAAAAAGAGTCTAAAAAAATAAGAATGAATTGAGCCAAGTCTAAATGACTAACCGTTACATTTACGACTGAATTGAGCCAAGCTTGAATGAATGCCCGTTCCATTAACAAATGAATTGAATCAAGCCTAAATCAATGCCAGTTGCAGTAACGACTGAATTGGGCCAAGTCTAAATCACTGCTGGTTGCGTTAAAAATTGAATTGAGCCAAGCTTAAATGTATACCCGTTAAATTAACGATTGAATTGAGCCAAGCTTAAATCAATTCCCGTTTCATTAACAACTGAATTGAGCCAAGCCTAAATAAGTGACCATTACATTTACGACTGAATTGAGCCAAGCTTAAATGAATGCCCGTTCCATTAACAAATGAATTGAGCCAAGCCTAAATCAATGCCCTTTGAATTAACGATTGAAGCCCAAATTACTGCCGATTGCGTTAAAAACTGAATTGAACCAAGCTTAAATGTATACCAGTTACATTAACGATTGAATTGAGCCTAGCCTAAATCGCTGCCCGTAGCATTAACAATTGAATTGAGTTAAGCCTAAATCAATGCCTGTTGCATTAAATACTGAATTGCACCAAGACTACATCAATGAACGTTACATTATCGATTGAACGGAGTCGAGCCTAAGTCAATACACGTTGCGTTAACAACTGAATTGAGCAAAGCATAAATCAATGTCCTTGCATTAACGTTTGAATTGAACCTAATACATGTTGCAATAACGACTGAATTGTGCCAAGCCTAACTCAATACTCGTATCATCAACGACGGAATTCAGACAAGTCTAGATTGGTGGCCGTAACATTAACGGCTGAATTGAGCTATGGTTATATCAATGCCCGTTCCATTAACAACTGAATTGAGTTAAGCCTAAATCAATGCCCATTGCATTAAAAATTGAATTGCACTAAGCCTAAGTTAATGTCTTTTTAACAACGATTGATTTGCAGCAAGACTGTACCAATGCCCGTTGCATCAACGATTGAACTACGCCGAATCTAAATCAATGCCCGTGAATTAACGATTGAGCCAAGCTTATGTCAATGCCCTTTGCATTAACGATTGAACTACGCCGAATCTAAATCAATGCTCGTGAATTAACGATTGAGACAATCCTATGTCAATTCCCCTTGCATTAACGATTGAATTGCGCCGAGCATATGTCAATGACGGTTGAATTAACTATTAAATTTCACTACGACTAAGTCAATACCTATTGCAATAACGACTGGATTGAGGCAAGTCTATGTCAATTCCCGCCGCATTAACGATCGAATTGCGCCGAGCATATGTCATTGACGGTTGCATTAATGACTGAAATTCACCACGACTAAGTCAATGCTTGTTGCATTAAAAAATTGAATTGCGCCCAGCCTAATCTCTCGTCAAACAATGATTTGTACTAAATAAATCGTACTAAGTGACCTCATCACATGGAGTTAAAAACCAAATCTGTCGCCAGAGCAATTTGGCTGACCCAAGAAGTAAACTAAATAACTTAACAACGTGTCAATTAAAACGACAACAGCATTGATTTATTAGACGTGAAGGGTTATTACTAGTGTTGTCAACATATCGCAGTGTAAGGATGACCCATATATATATATATATATATATATATATATATATATATATAAGAGAGTGAGTTTTTTACTAATATAGCAATTTGAGAATATTTTTTGTAGAATCATAACATTTGTAAGTCAATGCACCTTTAAAATTTTGTTAGCGAAGGGATTTCGCCATTTTATATCATTAACTTTACTAATCTACTTTTTGTATGGGTGATTCATTGTAATATAAATTGAACTGCACCACGTATTCGATTTAAAAGAACTGATCCGACGTGAAATTTTTCAAGATAACAACATGAGACATTACTCTATTTATTGAACAATTTAGTTCATGCCGCATTAACTGATAAACTCCTACAACAACAAAAAAATTCTCAAGTATATATATATATATATATATATACAAATATAGATAACTATACTCGATTCGAAAAACCCTCGAATTTTTGATTTGCCAATAATCAAATCAATCTCGAGGTTTTAAAAAAAGAAAAGGTTTTAAAAAAAGAAAGAGCTAGAAACATGAAAGACTGTCGAAAAAAATCGCACAGATACAGGTTTGAAGCCCAAAGAAAAAACCCCGATACGAGTAAACAACTAACTAACAAAAGAGCTCAATACAACCGTAGAGCAGACCTAGATAAACCTAGTGAGCCAGACAAACCTACCTAGGTTTGTCTGGCTCACTAGGTTTATCTATCTATATCTATATATATATATATATATATATATATATATATATATATATATTAGGAAAATCTATGAATTTATTGAATAAATTTACTCAATTCAATATTTCAAGATATTTTTATCGAATTTTGGTAAATATATCTGTTAAAATGAGATGTCAGTGTTAATCTCATTTTTGCGTAATTTAGACGACAATTTATCCATCGCACTCTGTATATTCACGGGACAGCCACAGGTGAAGTTTTATTTAATAAGATTTTAATATATAATCTAACAGATGATGCTCTAGGGACACCAGAATTGCATAATTAGCCTGTAGTTATGCACTTCACGTAATTGTTATGACGTGAATTCTGTTAGTCCGGCAAAATGGATAATCCGGTATGGTTTTGGAAACAAGGGATCCAGAAAATTAGGGGTGTACCTCTATTATGGATAGAACAATAACTTTCCTGCCGCACAATTTCCTCACTTCTCTGGCGAGGTCCTGGTATTTTCCCATTTCTTTCACGCCATTTCCTTTTCACTACGTGATTTTGTTCACTATGTCATTTTTTATTTTCTTTTTTATATATATAATAAATGCGAATGTCAATGTATCACTTTTTCAATTAAAGGGACACAACTCTCTAACTTTCAATAGCTCATGTTACAGAAATTTT
Source organism: Acanthosepion pharaonis (assembly GCA_903632075.3). Taxonomy (NCBI): domain Eukaryota; kingdom Metazoa; phylum Mollusca; class Cephalopoda; order Sepiida; family Sepiidae; genus Acanthosepion; species Acanthosepion pharaonis. The sequence continues at coordinate 1,872,783 of CAHIKZ030000046.1, read as the reverse complement.
GGATTCCCAATTTTCATTACAGAGATTTTTTTTCGGCGATTTTTTATATGATTTTTTTGCCATTAATTTTTGAGTACCATAGCAATTTTTATAACTTGGAACTAAATTTGGGAATAATCGAAATTAATTGCGAAATCCAGTGAAAGTCGCCTATGAATTAAAAAATAATTGCTTGTACGAAAAGTAAGGACTTACGTACATCAAATTATCTTTAAATTAAATTGTGGCAGAAGAATTAGCATTGAACTTTTAAAAGGTAAGCTTAAATATTAATGCATTACTT